>JACWST010000027.1:115372-221211 GCA_014850475.1 Cryphonectria naterciae
TCTTTTTCTCCCCTCTAGCCCCCCCGTCCTCGTCACTTTTTTGCTATTTTTGTTTTTTTCTTCTGCATCCCCCCCCCCCCCCCCTCCTTCTCTCTCTTGAAACGAAGTAATCAATGAATATGCGTATGCATGCAGTCACGCAGGTCATATTTTTCCCGAGCCAAGGAGGCGGTCTGCTGGTCGCCGTTGTCCAAGACTTCTCAAGGCGGCAAATAATATTACTTCTTTCTTCGTCGAGGCCCAATCAGCATGTCTCTGATTTTCGGATCAGATCGACCTTGGACGCGGGCAGTCATTAGTCAGAGGCCCCAGTAGATGATAATGACCTATCTGTCTTGACATGAACAGCTACTGTGAATTATATATTAAGATCTGAATCCTGAAGGACAGCACATGCCGACAGGAGAGACCACAGGAGCCCTGTTTGAGAACGTTTCCCATGTACAACTGATATATCCTCAGGGCGAAAGACAAGAAGAAGACGAAAACACGAAGAACATAGAAATTGCTAGCCCACCTTCTCCATTACATTGACATGTAAGCGCGACAAGAGGATACTGGGCAGACTCCTCTTCATCCAATATCACTATATACTTACTATTAACAGATCAACACAGGTCTCCTCCTCCTCCTCGCACCGATCGAGATGTGTGTCGGACATCCCAAGAGACACCCATGCCAGCACATGTCTGTGACTTTTCTCTACTGCGTCTCTGCACAGCTCGACCGTACCACAGGCTCGGTCCTCCCCTGTGCGAGAACGACCTACTCGCTCCCCGTCGACTCGGACGCTCACTGCACCAACCAGCTCTGCTATTTCCTGGAGAGGGGCGGCGTTTGGAACTGCTGCCAGTGTAACCAGGGGCCTAACCTTCTGGGCTGGTGTATCTTTAACCGCCCGAGGATCGAGCTCAACGCCGCAACAGGGCAGTGGGATCATGACACTGTGTGTAATCACTGTTGTTGTCGGATGTGCACTCCATCCCGTGAGCAGATCTTTTCTTTTCACCATCTTGTCTCCTCTCTTCCTTCGCTATTCAAGAAATAGTGAAGTGCCCATGCACAAACACAATTTATGCAAGAATGCTTGTGCTGATACAAAAATCGCATTCTAAAAAAGCCCAACGTGTCTTAGGATCGTCGTAGCCCAACAAGCCCCATGGCTTTTCTGGAAGCCCAAGGGGGTCATCACAGGGGTGATATTTGTGGGCTCAGATGGACGTATCACAGCTCCAAGAGTTTGACGCAATCGTTGCTCGCATGAAGAAAGGAAAAAAGAAAAAGAAAAGATGAGAATTGTTGTAGGCGAAAGACAAATGGCTTTGTCCCCCCCCCCCTCCCATCCATCTCTCTAGGGTTCTATCATCTGCCTACCTGGGCTACAGCTTTGCAGGTTTCTGGGAGGATCCATGTGCGACGGTGACTGATCCCTCGTACATGGGAAGGGAAAGGTAGCCATCAGGTCTGAATTAGCCCTTACTTTTCAGACTAAGTAAATGTACAAGCCATTGATTACCTACACCTACTCAATACCTACTCGGCCATGCAATTGGTGACTGAATTAAGCATGAATAAATTTCCTGTCGAGCCTATTTCGTACCAGGATCTTCAAGAATCCAGCAGCCACGAGCGCAGGGCCTTTTACGAAGGTAAGCAAATGTCCTGGTTATTATCATGGGCACAGCCTGGATCTTTTATTCACTTTATTTCCTCTTGTACTGTGTGAGGACCGGTGAGTCACTGGCCCAGGGCTATACACGGCCTGCCAACCAGCCAACAGCCAGGCTTGTAGATAGCCTGAGATAGTTTGGCTCTCTGGCTTTTCCTTGCTTCCTTTCTTCCCCAGCGCCTTTGCATATAGCCTTTTCTCCTCGCATATAGACTCTAGAACGGCTTTGAGGAGTGTTTGTTTACTCTCAGCCTGATTTCCCCCTCAAAGTCCTCGGCTCCTTACGATAAACCCATAGTTGCAGGCTCCATGCTTGACCCAGAGGCTATACATCATCACTACGCAGCTAGTGTGTAGTAGAGACAACATTTACATAACAATGACTTGATTCTTTGAGGCCGGAGGTATTCGCCACTTATGGACATCGTCTCTGATGAAGACGTTTCTTTCGCTACGTCGCACCACATCTCCCTTGAGGTTATACAGGAGTGTCTCTTCCAGTAGCCTTGCGATCCGGAACTTGGTAATTGTAGCAATGTATTGCTAATTCCCTCGACTTCTTGTTCTGTAGTAACCACAATACAATAACCTGAACATTCTAATCACGATCCCAAAGAGCTCCCATTTGAACCAACATCAAGACACACCAGAGCTACCAGAATAAATGTTGTTGAGGGCTGAGCTTCCTTATTTGCCAGTGAGACTACATTGATTGACATCTTCGTCATGTGCGATTACACCGTCCAAACCTGGGGATGTGGTCGTAAACGGGCCGACCTTCCTAATTAATTATTGTGAAAGTCATAGTGTCGACATGCGACGAAACCAATTAGTACGAGGCTGCCTTCTGCTCGACTATGTGCCAACAAATACGTGTAAGGCTGGAAGGTGTTTGGGCAAGTTCTGCTCCTGAACGCTGACTCAAAGATGTTTGCAAAGGTAAGAGAGAGCTTAAGAATGCAGCGTCCTGCGTATCGTTTTTTTCTTCCTTCCTTTTTGTTTCTCTTTAATTTGCCTTCTTTGAATCCGCTCAGCCAACAGCGCAGCGGCCGGGAATATCATACTTGCTCAGGTTCTGTGGTCACATAATGCGCTCTCGTCGTTGTTCATTGCTCAGTGAGTATCAGTATACTTGCCTCCTCCCACGGCTGAATATTATGTCAGCTTAAAAGGGAGAGGAACAACGAGACGAAAGACCACCGATTTTGATGTTATAGAGAAGATACAAGTGACCTACCTGACTGGTGATATCCTACTTCGACTATGCATTTCTGGCCAAAACCATACCTGGATTTTCTATGACATCTCTCAGCAGTGGATTTTGCGCACCAAGCTGTACTCAGCAGGTTTGCGCTTTCTACGAGACAAAAATAATGACTTCCACATAGTGTAGTATCAATCGACTCCCCAGGCATGTACACAAGCGCTTCATACTGGTCATAGCACCGTTTGATTAGCACCTTTGTTCTTGGCCGTCCCGTCCCGGCTTTCATCTCGTCAGGCAAGCCTTGCACGAGTTTCTATGGACCTCATTCTACGAGATTATGGACCGCCGATGTTTCCTTGGAACTGGAAACATGAGTTACCACCCTGGCCACGAGGATCTTCGTCGGTCTCTGGCCTGTCATGCGCTTTCGTTGACCGGCCCTCTTGACATGGCATTCTCGAAATCCTCCCCCCCCCCAAAAAAGGACTTAATTAGTGCCTCTGTAGCCCGTCTCGAACGCGGGAAAAAAGGGCTGTGTGGTTGGCGGGTCTAGTATGGCTTCCCGGCGGACTACTTAAGAATAGAAGAGGCCACGTTCCAGCCGTCTGCTCGAGTTTTAGCCTACGGCGACAAGAGGGGGCGAGAGACTCAGCAGCTCGTTAGACTAAAGAGAAACCAGAAACAAAAAAGGACTCAGCTGTATAGCTCATCGTCGCTGTGCTGATTGGGCTGACTCTAGTAATGTTGGTAGGATAATTTCGTCGGTGGATGCGCGGAGAATATTTTCCCCCTCTTGATGCGCAAATCATAATACAAACGAGTCGCAGATCGTGTTCCGTAGCAAGGTCATTATCCGTTATTTTACAATACTACTAACTACCTTTATACAAAGATCGTGTGGAATTTACTTTCGCCAAGATAGAAAGAGAGCTGGGGTGTTTGGGAGGCGCATCAAACGGAGACCTGGGACTCTCGGGTTGCCCAGGTAAGAGACCGAAGGCCGAGGATGCAGGCTTTTGGCCGCACGAGAGGATGACTGTTACCGTTGGCCGGTGATTGACTGTCCTGGTTGAGAAGGATGCTTGCTGATCCAAATCCTTCCACACCCCGCCAAGGTTCTGTCTCTTACTCTTGTCTTTCTTTCTCTTATTTTCGTTCTATTCTTGCAGCAGTACGTGGGCTCATCTCATATTGTCTCACCTCGGCATCTCTTGCTGCCGCCCTAAACGCATTTGATCAGGTACGTACTGCATATGTGAAGAAGAGGGTGCAGAAGGGAGGGAGGCAAGGAGAAGGTCAGTTGGATTAGGGTGGACGGGGCGAGAATTGGAATGATGTTGGCACAGCGCGGGCGTCCTCGACCCGCCTGTCAGGCCCCCAAACCCCAAAAACTGATCCGGTCTGTTTAGACATTTTAGCCACGTGCTGCACACGCGAGGCAGGGATGGTTTTGACGGCGAACAAGACGGGATCCTCCTGCTGCTCCACTGGGCGCGGTAGCATGGAGACCCGATCTCGTCCCTTCCTTCTCTCCCTTGTCTCCCCCCCCCCCCCCAAAGAGAAGAGGGGCGGATGATGTGAGGTTGGGGTTTTGTGAGATACAGCCAGAGTCTTTTCCTCTTTCTGTTTTTCCCCCTCTTACCTGTCTCGTGTGGTCTCTCGAGCCTCTTGTGTTCGTCTTGTGTGTGTGTGTGTGTGTTTTCTCCTCTTCTGCTTCATGAAGGGAACCCCTTTAGGCAAGAATGCAAAAGTGTCCACCAAGAAGAGGAGCCCACTGCCCACCCACCTTGGTGCCTTAGGCGGGATATGGCGCCGAGACAGAAGTGACAGATCGACGGCCCTTGAAAGGCAGCAATCAATCGGTAAAATGAAGGAAGGGTTTCCGTTGTCAGATTCGAAGTATAGTATGAGGCCAGCCACACCCACCCACACAGCCTAATAGCACAGCAACTATGCTGGGCAGGAAGAACAAATATGAGATGTGAAAACCAAAAGAAGAAGAAGATATGAGAGAATGAATAAATTAAGGGAGGGATGACAAGGTCGGGCCAGTTGACAGGTCGCACAACGAGAAAGTATGACAGAGGCTGGTGACGGCTGGTCAATCAGGATCACTATGGCCATGGACACTGCCCAAAGATATAATGAGATGAGCCGTCGTTGTCCTTGTCCTTATCCTTCTTCTGGGCCCCCTGTCCTGGCCCTGGGCCGTCATGTCGTGTTGGTTTGCCTGTTGTGCTTCCGTGTTTCCGTGCTGTCATGCTGTTCATGTCACCGTCTCACAAGATCCTTTTTCCGGTCTGGTTGTCGTTGTTCCTCCTCCTCCTCCTCCTGCTGCTGCTTCTCTCCCCTGCTTACGGCGGCGGAGGTCTGACCACCCTCTTCGAGATTTGACCACGATACTGCTGATTAGTACGAATTGCAATCGAACCTCGAAGTGACCTGGTGCCTTTGATGGACACTAGGTATGGGTTTTCTTTTATAATTTTTTTTTATATTTGTTTTGAAAGGCGGCGGTGTTCTTCCAGGCTGGTGGTGTTGATGTTAATGATGATGATGCTAGGATTGATGACATGGTCAAATGCGTGGCAGTGTAAATTGCGTACGTGTATGCTATCGTAGCTATTATTCGTGATTGATGCTCATTAATGAAAGACTTCACTAACTCGTCATATCTTGTACACCTACCCTGTGAGCCGGTCGAACCCCGTAATCCCTGCCATCCACGCGTCAAGGGCGCTGTCGGTGTTCCTTTCTGATGGACGCTTGCCATGTGGGTTTGTCTCGCCGTAGCGGCGGAGGTTATCCTGCATAAGACGCCGTAAGCATCGATCGCTCACCAGTGAAAGTGGGAGGGGGGAGGCCCTGTGCTTAGGTTGTGGGGCCTTCTGTGGGTGGACTCCTCAGTGGGCTTCAGGCTTGTCCTCTGGGAGGGCACAGCACGTGCACCGATACTGCCACAGCACGGTAGGGGTACCTAGGAAGGGGAGGGGAGCCCCTGTTGGCGTTGTTGGCTAGCTTGCCACCCTGCCATCCTGAAGATACCAACCAAGTGGCCTACTATACCAGTCAATGCCCATCCTAATCCTGGTGAGGAGCTTCCGTCCCCCCTCTTCCCATTCACCCATGCAGATGGGCCAGTTGTGGCCGCAGCACTGCGGGCGCGCAGATGATACGGGTCTTGGGTCTCTCTGCAGTACACCGTCTGCTCGGCTCGCTCGGTTTTTCCTCGCTCTCACTTTCTCTCTTTCTATTGCACAACAAAAAGAAGTGCTGTGCTATGCTGTACTGCAGGCCTGACAGGTGGTACTGACAAGGTGCACAAATGTACTGTACTTTAAACTGGCCTGTTTAACGTGCTTAGCTCTATGCACGCTGTGGGTTTAGGGCCGCAGGTGCCGCCCGTGCAGGCCTGGCGCAGGCGGGACCCCGGCTGTAACATACTTACCGCACAGCACCACCTTGCTTGCAAGGCAGGAGGGGCAACCCCTCTCCTTCTCCTTCTCTCTCAGTGATTGACCTCTTAGCGACTCAAGCGAAAGTATCGTAGTCCGTCCCCCCCCCCCCCCGACGTCTCCCCATCATCCCTCATCCCTTCCCCATCACACCACCTATTGTGGATTGAATGAATTGACGCCTCTTTCTTTCTATTCTCTCCCTCTCTTGACGACTCTTCTTCTTCTTCTTTCCTTCTTTCTCTTTGACACATGAGCTAGATCAACCCGATACGCACCATTCTCTCCACTTATTCTCTGCTGACTTGACCGGTCTTGATTTGTCTCAGTCCGTGCTGCCTGTGCTTTTGACCCCCTTCCAGATAATTCTAAACACCTTCGAAACAGGCCAACTGTTGGCCAAATCGCTTCACCTGGGCCGAGGCTCGAAATTATTTCCTTGTCTCTTCTCTCTCTCTTCGTCTTCCTCTTCTCCTCCACTTCTTCCTCCTCTTTTTCTCTCTCTCTCTATCGCCTAACCCACCAATAAACATCCTGGGTTGCGGGCTGATTGGATCATCCTCCTCCTCTTCCTCCTCCTCCTCCTTCTTCTCCCCACCCCTGTCTAACGACTTTGTCTGCCCTGACTTCTCAGCTCTCTCCACCGGCTCGGGACCCGTTTATCTCAATCTCTACCTACTCCTTCTTGTTCTCCCTCTCTCTATCTCTCTTTCTTACCACCCTTCCTCTCTTTTCCTCTCTTCCCTCGTTCGACTTCCTGAAAAGTTCAAAGGAAGAACAAGGTGCTCTCTCGTTTCAGGATCATCATCAACCGCCCTCGCCGCAGCTGAGATCTTTCCTTTGGGCCCTTGTCATTCATCCTTCTTCTTACGGCCCATTTATCATTATTATTCTTACAGTCAATTTTTTTTTGTTCCACGGTCGAACACGACATCCCGCGGACAATGCCCACTTCTCTTGAATCAGCCCGCCCAATTATGGCGCCGTCGGTACGTCACTTCTCTTCTTTAATCCAGGGTTGCGCAGATCGTACCTCGTTTCTTCTCTGCTTCCGCCTCGCCTTCCTCTCTCTATCTCTTGCAGTCACGTCACGTCACGTCGTCACATCCCAAGTTTCCTGATATCAACAAACTCCCCCCTGGTGCTTGTCCCCCTGGTGCTTGTGGTTGAACCTTGGTTCCTGGTACCTCCCTAGCCTGGCACACCCACCCAACACACCTTACACACCTTAAAAACACACCTCTACAACCTTACCTATACATTGTCCCCCCCCCCCTCTCAGCTTGCTGTTTCCACAAACATTGTTGCTCTTTTTGTTAGAGATATTTCTCCCCTCCCTCCTTGCCAAAGGCGCAGTGTTTTCTGTCTGCACGAAAATGGACGACCACACGCAAAATTACCACCACACAGCAAACATGTCGTCTGACCAGGACTCCGAACAGACTCGCACGTCGACACGGGCTTCGGTCCGCTACAGCGTCTACTCTACCGCCCCGACCATCCAGACCACCGCTACCAACGACAGTGCCGTCGCCGAGATCCAGAACATTGGGGAGAGCATCGAGCGCCTGGACAAGGGAAACAAGAGGCTAAGCGAGCAGCGCGTTGAGCTCAACACGGACCAGCAGACCGTCTTTCAGAAGCTCGCCCTGGGCGCCAAATTAGAAAGGGCTCTGGGCAGGCGCATGAGCGGCCAGGACGCTGTCATGCGGCCGCGCGCCCCCTCAAAAGCCGGGAAGAAGAAGGGTCTGAGCGAGAAGGACGGGGAGAAGTTTGCCGCCACCGCATAAAACACCCAAATTCTTTTTCGAATGAATACACGTGTGCTTGAAAGTTTTGAACGACAACGATGACGGCATCCCGACAGAACCACGCCGACGGAACAAATCAGTTGCAATCCGGACCAACGACATGAAAAAGGGCAGAAAGGGAAGGGGGTTCAGAAGCCCTTGGATCTTTCACCAACCACAAGAAGCACCCAACCCACAGCGTGGGTGCGACCAGTGTATATTTTCACGATTACGGCCTACACCATCGGAAAGAGAGAGCGAAGACAGACAAGAGAAGGCGCGTCAGTCCCAAGTATATTGGTCATCATGAAAGCGGATTAGACCATACTTCAAGGTCCATTATCTATGTTGGCACGGGACAGCAGGTCAAGAGGAAACTAGCATTGCAATTGTTCTTTTATTGTTTTATTTGCTGTGCTTTTCAGGAAACGGGGAAACTGGCCAAGGAGGAAGCCTGGAGTCGATCAGAGAGAGAAAGAGAGAGAGTGTGCGCGTGCGTGTGTATACCCATCCAGCAAGGGGACAGACAATTTTTTGCAAGTGAGCTGCGTCACAATGAAATTCCTCACAAATGGTTTTCAGGACAGGCGAATGCGGTCGACATAGGCATGTTTTTTCTTCGATTCCCGCTCGAATGTCGTTCATTTGCGCAGTCTGTCAGTCAGGGCAATATACCAAGAGAGATATTCAAATCAGACGGAATAGCATTCAGTATGATGAGTCCCGATGTATAGAGATCAGACTCCCTCCTCGTTTGGTCAACAGTGCCACCACCATTGCAAAAATTCCCGTACGTATGTGTGTTTGTGGCGCGAGAAAGAAGTAAAGGTATACATTCCCAAGATGTATAAATGTCCCAACGCCCCGACGCCTGTAACCCGACCCCTAAGCCAGAATATTCTTTACCTCAAGCACCCTCTTCTGGTGAATATAGCCTATTGTCGTCCCCAATTTTTACTTTGGAAGTTTGGCCTCGATCTCCTTGAGCAGCTTGATCAATTCCAGATCCTCCCCCTCCATCTCCAGGCCCTTTCCCACCCACTCCTTGGCCTCTTCATAGCGGCCCATCTCGAACAGGCAGCGTCCTCGCCTGTACCACGCTTTGGGATTCCCAACCTTCTTGGCCTCGACGCTGCACTCGGCGTCGGCGCCGCCCCGCACCCAGTCCCGCAGCTCCATATGCGCCTGGGCCCGATTCGCAAACAGCATGGCGGCCTCGTCGCGCACGAGGCCGTTGGGCTCCCAGGCGGGGCGGGTCAGGGCCATCTTGAGGCCCAGCGAGTAGAAGCTGATGGCCTCGGTGTACTTTTGGTTCTTGAAGGTGTCGTTGCCCGTCTCGCGGAGCTTCTTGATCTGGGCGCTGCGCTTGGGGTTCACGGGCACCGGGGGCGGCGGGACGACGTGCGGGTGCTCGAGGGTGCTGAGGAGGGAGCGGTGGAGGTTGTTGAGGGCCTCGAGCTCGGTGGCTAGGCTGCGGGAGGAGGAGGCTGAGGTGATGGCTTTGGACTGCGGGTTCATGGACAGGGGGAGGAGGGTGAAGGTTTCTTGGTCTGTGGCCATCTTGAATGGTGTGTTGTGGGCGCAGCGTCTTTGCGCCAGAGGAGGAGACGGTGGCGGTGGGTAAATGTCCTAGGAGAGAGGTCCGTTGGTTGCTTGGGGTTATGCTGTTCTTTTTCTTCTTCTTCTTCTTCTTCTCTCTTTTTTGTTGTGTCGAGAGAAGAGATCAGATAAATCAGGCGGACGAGCTCGTTGTCGGTCGGAATGCCGTGGGTCGGTACTCGCTTCCAGAAATCGTAGATAGTTGGGAAGAGAAAAAAAAGAAAAAGGAACGTGGAGGAATAGAGAGGAGGGCTGGGTTGTTTTTCTTTTCCAAGGCTGTATGGCTTATGGTACCTGAAGAGAGAGAAAGTTGAAGCTGTGCGAAAGAGGACAGCTGCGCGTTTGAACTGTGGTGGTTCGGGAAAGGCCACCTTATCAGAACTGATAAGCCACAGCAATTGCAACAAAGCATCGGCGTTAAGCCCAGTTGGGGAATATATTTACATGGCAGCGGATATGCAATTACCAAAGGTGAGTGCAATTAAGTACTAAGTACTTATTTAAGTATTAGAACGAATGTTTAGCTAATCGAGTGACTGGTATAGTTCCTTCCCATCACTCCTGAGATCGTGGGCAGGAAGGTGCAGTCAACAGGGTCGACAGTGCTGACAGGGGGTTTTTTGTCTCTCCAGAGCCAGCTTGCACCAGGAGAGGGGGGGGGGGGGGGGGGGCAACTTTCCATCAACAGCATCTTCAACAACAATTATTATTCCGCTCCCTTTTGCTGGAGGTGGTGATGCCGCCTTCAACATTCTCCTCTTAATTCATTTGATAGCGTTGTGTGCAATCTTCTTCACCGGACCGTCACTACTTAAATTAAACCCAATGGTGTCATAAAATCCCAGGCGCAAGCACAGCTTACGGGCAAGTCCTCGTCCTGCTCTGGCGGTGCGCACTTCTGCCGGTTTGTAAGTACTTGAGTATCAAGTACCCAGTCTTGTGTCGACAATTCGCTGATGATAAAGAATAGTGTTCACGTCGTCGTATATGGTCAACCCTCGAGCACTGTCTAAGCGCTGTATGGCTTGCCCAGTGGATTAAATGTGTCCTGTCCCGCAGACGAAGTCGTCGATTATGTACCAAATAGATGCTGTTTGTACACGACAAGCATCTACTTTCATCGCTCGAACAACCCCTTGATGGACTTCCTGAGAGAGAACCCTCCAAAGAGCCAGTCGTTGCCGTGCCTGCCAGCGTAGCTATGTGCGTTTTGGCGGGGCTGCGCAGAGTATCTTTTGGCCGCCTTCTTGTCCTGGTCTCGCTTCCCAAACTCTGCTCCTCGGCACATGTAACAGCCGAGCACTTCCAGCAGGTGGCGTTCCTGGTAGGTAAACGACAGCAGTGCCTTCTCGTTGATCAGCTCCCTGGCGATCTTGAGGACGTGCTGCGTCCAGGCCTCGTCCTCGACAGCGGCCAGCTGGTGCCAATCAATGGCTGGTGCCTCTGCAGCGGCAAAGTTGGCAATGGAAGACGACGATGAAGAGGGGGATGTCTGCTGCAGCCTGCGCGAGGTCTCGGGGTCCTTGAGGAGACGCAGGCAGAGGTCTTCGAAGAGGTTGTTCTTCTGGATAAAGTCCAGGGCGCACAGGAGGGAGTCGGCTTCTGGAACCAGCGTGGTGAAGGGTTCTTTCCCCAGCGCCAGACCCTTCCAGATGCGCTGACAGCAGCTGTCTGCGTAGCGCAGGGCTTCGAGGACGGTGTCCTGATCGATGGACGTGATCTCGTGGGCCACCAGGGGCCTTTCGTAGCCAACACGGCGTCGCCAGAAGAGGTTGACCAGACCTGACGTGATGACGCAGGGCAGGAGGACAACGTAGCCCCACCACATTGTCGCGGTGACCATGGCCGCCGCACCTGCAACAATACACGAGATTCCATGTCTGCTAATGTGTTAGCGACACGGAAAGAGGGGAGGAGAAAGAGGTGGGGAAGAGAGGTGACCACTACTGCTACTTACAGGGCAGCATGCATCTGGATGCTCGAGGTCCGATTCCTTAACATCTGGCCTATCCTCGTAGACCCCTTGACGTATCTCAGCGCGGCAGCCTGCTGCTTCTTTGACCGTGCCCAGACCCAGCTCGACCACGAGATGTTGACCAGGCCAAATACGACACAGGGCGTGTTGCCCACATACCCAGTGAGCAGGTTGCTCGCGCGAAAGAGCACAGGGTGGCGGTCCCCGTCCATAGCCAAGAACGTGCCGACGCCGACGACCAGGGAACTGAACCCCAGCAGGGCGTCCATGCCGATGCGGTCGACAAGCTCGGTGCCGATCTCGCGCGTGTTCATGTCGAGGAAACAATCGATGGTGCGCAGCATGTTGGCGTCGCGCAGGTACAGCTCGCGCTGGCTCTGCAGGTACCGCCGCTCCTCGCGCAGGGCGCGCAGGTTGGCCCAGCTCAGCAGCCCGTCGCGCACGCTGAAGTAGATCATGCACAGCGCCGCGACTCCACCCAGCGCCATCAGGGCAAGGGCATACTTGGGCACGGGCGTCTCGTTCCACACATTGGCGGCAAAGTCGCCCGCGTTGGCCAGCTCGAGAAAGCCCACGGCACCCAGCAGGTTGTTGCGCAGCCTGGTCTCGGGTGAGGGCCTGAAACCGCCGCTGCGGGTCCTCACAAAATTCAAGTGCGCCGCTGCGCCTGGTAGCGGTTGTGACCCCGTCGACGATGGCCGTTGTGTCGCTGCCGTTGCGGGTCGTGTTGGGCCGGCCGGAGTGATCTCAGTGGACCAGCGCGGCAGTTCAATCTCGGCTGGGTGAACCGTGGCTGGGCTCCCGGGGTCCTCGAGCGTATCGAGGTCCTCGAGGTCCATGATCCAGTCCTGTGTCCTTTCATTGGAGACGGCCATGGTCGAGCTGCTGTTCGTTTCGTTCTATCTAACTTGGCGAGGCCTTCGAAACCAGAAAAGAACGAAAGAAAAGACCCGTACTGAACGGTAGATAGGCCTTATCTGAGGGATGAAGGGGAGAGAGGGGGCCTAAAAATGAGGAGAGAAGGCAGAAAACAAAACAAGGAAACACAGCAGAAAAGGCCCGCAGGGCCAAGAAAAGAAAAGAGTAGAGGGTGACGACGGTAGGATGACTGCGAAACGTGGACACCCGGAGAGCGGTGAAAGGCTAGCCGAGAAGAGCAGAGGAGGGCCCCGGTGAACCGTTGATCGAAGGCGCTAGAGGCTGAAATCTTCAGGTCGTCTCCACGATTCGGTACGGCCTTCTCCGTGGGGCCGGGAGGATGCCATAGTACCCATGTGCTGTAAACTATGGCGTGCTATGGGTACACCTCTGCCGAACGTCTCTTGTCCTATCAAGGGCCGACTTTACCTGAGACTAGCTACTTAAGTATTCTTACATCGACTATTTCAAGCACTCCTGGGTATGATCTACTGCGTGCTCTCAAAATGTGAGAAGGGCAAGGTATTGAGGATGAGAGCCAGCGCAATCAAGAAGGCTATTTGGCAATGATTCGCACCCTAGCAGGGCGGGCTGATGGAGCCGCCACAGACGCTGCTGATATGGGCCAATGTGTGATAGTGTGTGTGTGTGTGTGGACCGTCCGCAGCGGCTCCAGGGGAGAAATATATTGGTTACGACTGTAGTATGGTGGTAATATTATCTTGGCTGCATACGGCCAAGCATGGGTGACGCATTGCTCTCATGGAAGACCCATGCTGCCAATCCTCTCAAACATGAATATGGATGGTACTTTCTGTTTCTTTTTCCCCTTTCTGCCTTTTCTTTTTCTTTTTCTTTTCTTCCCTCTTACTCCTTCTCAGCTCTCTCTCTTTTCCTTCCCTGAAAATTACCTAAAAGGGTGAAATGAACCTTTGCCGCCTGGATGACCCCTTTTCTTCTAGAAGACCGCATCCGGCGTGTGTCTTGAGGCAGTTGAAATTACACTACCGACATGCGCACTACTCTTGAAAGAGAAAAAAAAATCATGCTGAAGTGGTCCGAGACTTAGTGGAGTGGATCAGGTCTTGACAAGGTCCAAACAAGGCTGTTTGGTAAAAGTCTCTCAAGGACTTGGAGGCAATTTGTCTGAGCGGCGACTTGATTGCTTCGGGCTACACTCGTCCAGAGCCTCGGGACTGGTTCTGAGACCAACATTAGTGTTGATTGAGTACTTCACTTGCTCAGTATTCATGGGCGTCTGGATATTTGACGTCGATGGGATTTGCAGCAGAGTGCTACCCTTCCTGCGCCTTGTTTACTTGTATTTGAGTACTTACTTCCCTAATCACAGCGAGTGCTTTCTATCAGGCCAATCGTTCTCATTCACATTTCACATCCAATACTAATGTTCTCAACTCTTCACAACTTCTTCTCATCAACACTGCTGTGATTAATTTTCCGTCTCTTTGTTCTTCCTTGGGCCTCTTCAGACGTTCCCATTTCCTCTTCGCCCTCCTCCTTATTCTCCTCTTCATCACCATCGCCATCGTAGGTATGCGAAAGCTAAAAGGAGTGACCACTCCCAGCTAACTGGAAATGGCTGTGGCCTATATAGCTACGTAGACGCCCCGACTCACACAGTAGGCCTCTCCTTGAGTCTTCCTCAAGCGCCGCTTTTCCAATCGCGTCCCCTCTGTCCTCTGCACGATTTCCTCCCACGTCTCGCCCACCCACTTCTGCAACAACTTTGCCCCTGGTTCCGTTGCCGGTGTCTTCAGCCCATTGCTCAAGCAGGAATCGCACAAACTTCGCCGCCTGCTCTGATGTTTCTCGCGCTGCGTAGTGCAGCGCCGTCTTCCCTTTCGACCATTCATAATTGTTTACTTGTACCTGCTGTTTTTGCTCCTACTTCTGAGACTTGTTCGAGCTGGCACTGCCGATGCCGGTGTACATATCCCTTGGGAAGTCAATGGGGGCCCCTTTGGAACACCTAAGGATGCAGTGAGAGTCACAGACTGCTCTCTGATAAGTCGCCATAGGCCTTGTGAAAGCAATAAGCCAGCATTTTTCCTGCTGCCTTCGTATCGGAGCATGATTGCGTTGTCGACATTGTCAAGGCAAGTGACTTGCACAGGAGTGATTTCTGGAAGGGGTCCCGATGTCTCATATGAGGAGCTCGCCTCCATCAAGAGCCTCAATACTTAGCAAAGGTCTTGAACATATGGCCAGCGGGAAATTGACAAACCAATCCGAAGCAAACATCATACAGCAGACTCGGAGGAATCTCGCGGGAGGGAACTAAGAAGCACACATCAGCGGAACCTACGGGTTTTGGCAGCAAGGCAACATGCGGCCGCACTCGTTGTGCTAGAAAGGCAGGTTGCCGGAGTCTCACCTGTCGAGCTATCCATATCTTCTTCCATCTTATCGTCCTTTGGTGACCCTGCGAAGGAGTGATCAGCCAAGTTGCTTTCCATGTAAGTTGCTACGTAGAGAGGAGTCCCTACCAACACGGCTTCCCCGAGCAGAGCCTTGACCTTCTAGTGGTGCTGCAAAGAATTCAAAGGACGTACTTGATGGCATCTCTTCGGACATCGCCAGCGGTGCGGTAGTTTATCTTCGCGTATCTTTGTCAGCCTTCGTATTCTGCTTTTCGAGCAAATTTTGGCAGTATTTGTGTGTTGTTTCCCGTAGAAACCATGTCGAAATGGGCAGGTATACTTTGGAAGCACATCACACTTTGCCAAGTCAGATTTGGATCTCTGGTGAGTTTCTGTGAGGGGCGCTGTTGTTTTACTGTCATCTTGCTGGAGCTTATTCCTCCATTTTGATGCATAATTTTGCATAAATAACACGCAAAAGGAAGTTGAGATACAACCTTGAGGCCTCTGAAGCAGGCGGTTAGCATTGCATGCTATGACAGGAAACCACTCAGCCACCACCGCAGCCAGGCCTTGAAGCCCAACGCAGACCCAACCACATATTTTGTAGGTGACTGACTCCGAACGTGCAGAAGAAGTCAACCATTTGAGGCAGGCTCGAGGTTGATCCCGACAAGCAGGCAAGCAACGACGGGGCTGAGCTCAGGTTAAGCCGCACTGATAACGAATCGATAGCTGTTCCTGGTTTTTGTGTGGGAACTCAACGTGTGGGCATGGGATTGGTGGTATAAAATAAGTCGGCTGGTCCATTATTGACTGAAGTTGGCGCTTGTTTTCTTTTTTTTCTTCTTTTTTTTTCTTTCTTTTTTTCTTTTTCTTCCTTTTTTGAGGGGGTGTGTAATGTCAATTTGGTTGTAGAGCCAACATGGGCTTGAAGAAAATGAGAGCATCGTCATTTAACTGCTCAGTAGGAACTATTTCAAATTAATCAACTTTTTCATAGTCCTTTGCTGAAATTGCTTCGAGTGTTGGATCAAACAAGAGACGTAAGATAATTTATATGCACTGCAAGACTGCTACTGACAAACAGAATTACTCGTATGTAAATATCATTGTATACACTTCAAGCCGACAACTGCCTCGTACAACATTTTCTAAAGCAGCCCGCCCTGAAGTCTCGACAAAGTCACCTGATCACAAACGATCGCCACGCATATTGACACAGACTCCGACGATCTGAGGTCTGCCCCAGCTTGACACTCCTTCTATTGTGCTCATTTGCTGTTCGTCTTCTCCTCCCCCGTCACTTGCTGCTTGTATTCGAGCCAATCGTCTTTCCTGGGAAAGGGTTCGTTAGGAACTGGCACACCCAAAAACTCGCAAAGCGGACCCCAACCGTCCTTCACATCATATTCCAGGAATTCCCGACCCTCGCGCAAGCTGCGGACTTTATCATTATGTTCCTGATAATACTTGCGCCCGTTGGCAGGAAAATCATTGTCCCAACAGTGTGTGTGGTATTTCTCAGAGAGCGGCGCCATACGAGAAGTGCTAACAGCCGGTCGGTTGGCGTGCGCATGCCACAAGGTAGACATCATGGACTTGTACCAGGCGTCCTCAGAGCGCGTGGAGAGGATGATGGCTGCTTCCGGGTACGCTTTGACGAGTTCCTCTGGGAAGATCGCGGCTGGAAAGTCAGAGACTCCCTAGATCAAGTGGTTCTACAAGTCAGCAAGACTCCTTCCTCCTTCCTCTCATGGAACTTAGGAGTTGAATTTGTGAACCTCATAGCCAGCGAATAGCTCGTCGAAATTTTGCCGACCCCAAGTATCTCCGATACCTTCGTATTTTGCTTGGAGGGCTTGTATCCACAGACCTTGATGGCCGCTCTTTCCAACATCTCTCATGTGATAGACAGGCGAGACGCCTAGCAAAGCAAGAGCATCTGCCAGGGCTACAATTGTCTTAGCTCCGTGCGACGATGTGTTCAGGGTTGAGTGTTCACTTACATTGAGTCCCAGTGCGGGGTGGGCCGAGCACGAGCACCTTCATATCCGGTTCGTTGGTGTAGCCTGGTCTGACGCTGGTGACCACGAGAATTAATAAAGAAAAAGACTATGGACTAGGAGCACCCAGGTGCTAGATGTATGTTTGTACTTAGGATTTAAATCCCTTATTCCCATGTAAAAAGAATTCGGGAAGAATCGGATGCGGAAGAGCTCACACCTTTGATACCGTCATGAATGATACATCCTCCTTCGGACTAGGCGTCCAGGTGATCCGCTGAAGCTTACTTAATTAAGCAGGTTGGGTGTCTTGAGTTCTTTAATCCAATATTCATCATATAATCTTATTCAGCATCTTATTTGAAGCCTTCACAAATTACTTGGGTTTGGGTATTCACTTCTTTTATACTGAATGAGATATAAACCCAAGCTTATTGAGGACATGCAGGGTTTATTCTGCTTGCCTTGCCTTTTTTTTGTGCGTGTTCAAGAGAATACAAAACCCTGAAAGTGATTTTGTGGGCTAAAACACAGACTGCTCTCTACTTTATCTTGATATTTTACTTTTTCTTCTTCTTCTTCTTTTTCTCTGCTCTTTTTCCACTTGATCAACCTCTCGGTGCTTTTGACAAAGAGAAAGAGGCTGGGAAAAGGTTTGGTGTTTTTTCCACTCATCCTCAAGTTTAGCCTGTCACCAGACTGAGTGGGTCGTAACCATGCTTGGAGGAGTCTCTTGAAACCAACGATCAAGAGACTCTTTTGTATGAATTCCGATTCTGCGGTGGGTTTATGTTGAATATATAAACATGTGCTATGGAGTTATGGAGTGTTGCGCAGTCGTTTTGCTTCTTATAACATCTCCCATAATTCTAAATATGGAATTAGACTCTTGCACTGGGCCTTGTGGTACGATCATAATTACGGGCGACCCGTCCCTCCCTTCAGCGCGTTCTTGTGTCAAACAAGAAAAGGTCCCGCTACACCAAGAGATTGTATGTCGTCCAGATTTGACACGGTAACATCCACTAGTTGTTGGCAAGATAAATCGAGGCAGAGCCCTCATTGGACTCGAACTCAAGCATTCTCACATCCTCCAACGCCCTGGCCTTCGACGGTACCTTGGGAAATCTTGATATGGCGGCATAGGTTCCACATGAATCTTAATTATCTATTTGGGGGGGGGGGGCATATGGAACCAGACAGTCGAGAATCCCTCATGACGAGACTTGGTTTCCAGGTATGCTGATATTCGGTGCACACTCGTGCTAGAAAGTTGGGCAGTTCAGGTAGGTCAGGAACGTGGGTTCCGAGATTGATTGATGACCATGCATGATAATATGGCGATCCTGGTCCAAACCAAGACAGATGCCAAGCAATGTGGTTTGAGGCCAATGCAGGCTACTATACTTTTCCATATTAAAAATGTTTCGTCGATCCTCCAATTAACCAGGTTGCCAGATCCTACGGACCAATCTTGCTGTCACCTATGGCTAATTACTGCACAAGCTAGACATTCCGAGACCTTGCACTGATTGCTTGATCTCCTAGACATCGGCTTCAAGGTTGCCGCTCAGGACCACCCTGACCATGCGCGGTAATATTCATGTGGCATCCGTTGATTAATTAACCGTCCGGTGAAACTCGGAACACCTAGCCTAGTTCCTGGGTCACGACTGGGGTGAATATGGCATAGCCTTCTCTTGTCGTAGCATGGTGGAATGTATTGCATTTAGGCATATCACAATCCAATATCTTAGAGCCACTGACGATGCGCGCGCAAGCCAGGCTGCAGGGGAGAGAAGGCTTGGGAGGAGGCAAGAAGAAGACATCATCTCGAACTCAAAAAGGAAATCCCTCCACTCATGGCGGATGCTCGGCTGAATTCAGAAGGGCCTTTAATTACAACGGAGGCGAGTAAAAGTAACTCTTTGTATAAAATGACACTGACGGTCCTCGCAAAACATTAGTGATTCTCAAATGTTCTTTACTCTCACAAAACCACAATCTCGCACCATTTGAATCAACGGCCCGTGCAAAAGGGAAATAGCAATCATGGCCGTGAAACGAGTTCTCCTGGCAGCTGCTCTGAGCAGCACTGCTTTGGCAGCACCAGCTAGTACTACTGTTGCAGCCAGTGCTACGACCGCAGGAACGGCAGCCAGCACGACAGCCACGTACAGCGGCAACCCTTTCAGTGGTGTCCAACAGTGGGCGAACGCATACTATTCGTCTGAGATCTCGGCGAATGCTCTGGCCACGCTGACTGGCGCCATGGCTACGAAAGCCGCCGAGGTGGCCAAGGTGCCTACGTTCCAGTGGCTGTGAGTGGATTTGGTATTCCCGTTTGTTGCCTCTCAAGTACCTTGACTAACTGGCTCCCAAAAAAGCGATACTGCTGCCAAGGTGCCGACTGTGATGGTCGATACACTTGAAGATATTCGTACCGCCAACGCAGGCGGCGCCTCGCCCCCCTACGCTGGTCTCTTCGTCGTCTACGACCTTCCGGACCGAGACTGCGCTGCCGCTGCCTCCAATGGCGAGTACAGCATCGCAGACAACGGCGTGGCCAACTACAAGGCCTACATCGACTCCATCAAGACCCAGCTCACGACGTACAGCGACATCAGGACCATCCTCGTCGTCGAGCCCGACTCTCTTGCCAACATGGTCACCAACCTGAACGTGGCCAAGTGCTCCAACGCCCAGTCTGCCTACTACGAGTGCGTCAACTACGCCATCGAGACGCTGAACCTCCCCAATGTCGCCATGTACCTCGATGCCGGCCATGCAGGCTGGCTCGGCTGGTCGGCGAACCTGCAGCCTGCTGCGACTCTGTTTGCACAGGTGTACAAGAACGCAAGCAGTCCTGCCTCCGTTCGAGGACTGGCAACAAATGTGGCCAACTACAACGCCTGGAATTTGTCCAGTGCTCCATCTTATACCCAAGGTCAGCAGGAAGAATCTCCCACCCCCCCCCCCCCCACCAAGAGTAAAGAGTGTAATTAATCACTAACATGAACAATTATGATCAGGTGACTCCAACTACGACGAGAGCCTCTACGTGCAGGCTCTTCAACCTCTTTTGTCCTCGGCCGGCTTCGACGCCTACTTCATCACAGATCAGAGCCGTTCGGGCAAACAACCGACAGGACAGTCCCAGTGGGGAGATTGGTGCAATGCCATCGGCACTGGGTTCGGCACACGTCCAACCACGAGCACCGGTCTTTCGGCCGAGGATGCTTTCGTCTGGGTGAAGCCCGGCGGCGAGTGCGACGGGACGAGCAACACAAGCTCTACGCGGTACGACTACCACTGCGGGTATTCGGATGCCCTTCAGCCCGCCCCTGAGGCTGGGACATGGTTCGAGGCTTACTTTGAGCAACTCCTGACGAACGCCAACCCGGCTTTCTAGACGTTCTTTCGTGTGGGAAGAAGTGCACCATCGGAAACAGATAGAAGTGCTTTTGCTTTTCCTTCTCCATGTACATAGTTTTGAATTGTTCTTGCTGTCGATATCAATCGCAACACGTTGGGGTATTAGCCTGCAGGCGCCATCTGAAAAATACAAATGCCAGGAGCCAGCTTTCTTTCCCAGGAGCTCACGGAGGCGCAGGGAAGACCATATCCAACCTGGCTTCGAGGGCTCGGTCCACAGTGTCCTTCACTGCAGTGGCAAAAGCAGTTCCGTGAATTACTATCCCGAGCTCCTGGCTCGTGAACCAGCTTGCCCGATCCATGTTGCCCGAGCCCAACACGGTATGTTCGCCGTCGAAAATACTCAATTTCAGATGGGAAAGCATGGGCTCCTCCTCTTCCCCTTCTACAGACCTGCTAGCGGGCCTGTAGTATGAGATTCCGAGCGATCCAAAACCAGTAGTCTGGGCCTCGAGGTCAGTCATGTCATCTGGTCCTGCTTGAACTGATACAGGTTGCCTTTGACAAGCATCACCATCATACATTGCATTGTACTTTCTCGTTAGACTTCCAAGACAACGCTCTGATGTCGTCCCGGCGGTTAACAGCTGCTCCCAAACCATCATTTTCTGACTTGTGACGATATGGACATCCACACCACGGGCCAATACTTGGAGGACTGCTGAGAGAACCGGGGGAGAGGTTAGGTTCGGTGTATATAATACGATGTTCCTGGTTGCATCCTCAAATAGTCGTAACAAAGTTGTGTTGAGAGGCGTTTCCGGCGCTTCAGGCGTCTGCCAGGGTAATAAGCAGAACGAAGGGTTGCGAGTGTGCCAGGAAGGAAGCCACTCGACAGCATCAGGGGGCACGTTGATGTTTGAGAGGTCGACTGATGTATCCGCGGGAGATCTGGTGATGTTGATGGAGGTAGACTTCCCCCAAGGTCCCTCTGTTTGTGCTTCTGATACCTGTGGCCTGAAGAGTGCCAGGTCCAAATCGCTCTCCCAGACCCTTTTGTAGAACCTCAGCAGGCCATCGATCGGATCATCTTGGGTCGCCCTCCTCGAAAGCTCCAAGCAGCCTTCCAGCCACGGCTCCCAACTGATGTTGCAGCTCGGCAGGAATGCACGTTGACGGTCCACGATCAAGAACTTGGGGTGCATGACGCTGAATGGCAAGAAAAAGAGGCTCTTCACCTGCACGTCGATGTTGCCGGCGGCGAAGACCTCTGGTGATGGCAGCCCCAGTTTGCCTGTCCATGTCGATGGAGGATACATATAGCCATCGCTGGAGGACGTGTGAAAGAGTTTCTGCAAGAAGGATCGAGAAGAGAAACAGATGCGCAGTCGCAAAGGCTGGGTGGTATTATTTTGCTGTTGTGATTCGCGTCGCCTTGCGAGCTGCACGAGCGCGTCGCAAAGAGCCGTCAGCGTTTTGGACTGGGCCCAGTAGCAGGTCACCAAGATGATCTCTTGCTCAGCAGCTAGGATAGCTGGCAAGAGTCTCTGCGTGTATATCGAGGCTCCAGTTCCGATGGTAAAGGACTCCATAGTTGGCTGTGCATGGAATGCATGTGATCAGCGAGGACACTGCCAAGTCATATGTCCATCCCCTGTAAATAAATAAAATACAGTAGAGAGAGGTACCTGTACTACTAGCAAGCACGTGGGCTGACAGCTCTACACGGCAGTAGTTACTGAACTTATTTCACTCATAACGTACTTGCCTACAACCAAAGTCATACTCGCAATGTTTTATTAAAGTACTTGAGGAATAATATAAATATCAATTTTAGAGGAAATCAATTTACACGTAATAAGAATTATAATATTAATTCTAACCCTGCCACGCCTGCTTCTCAAGAGGCCTCAGAGCACCGCCATCAAGTGCACGAGTAAACGGCAGGCAATTTTTGGGGATCGACACTGCCGCCTTGCTGAGCCGGCAAGAGCTCTACTGTTTGTCATAACGTATTTGGTCCCTCTTTGGAATGTCGCGACCTAGCATCGAACTGAACATTTGACGAAATTCACGAGGCGGCAACAAGGCAACCTAGCCAACAACGCAAACGTGCAAGAAAGGGGATAGAGTTGGCGCTGGGTCGCTCACCACTTCTGGATGCTTTGAGAAATTTGCTGAAAGGGGCGAGCCCTGATTTCAATCTCGATCTCGACCAGCTTCCTATCTGCACCTCCGTCTTCATCCACTTCTCAACCTGGAGTGCCCTGACGTCGCCTTGATTCCACAGCACCACTGCTCACAATAGTCATGTCCTTTGCCACCGAGGACGAGCGGTATCGCCAGTCAACCCAGTTTCGACTGTGGTCATACTCGCCTGCCCAGCTCGCCGATCTACGCGCCAAGACGAACAGCCTCGCCAGGCAAAACATCTCTGAACGCCTCTCCTCGATGAATTCCTCCTCTTCCTCCTCAGTTCCCATCTCGGCTACCGCCTCTGCCAGCGCGTCCGGGTCCAATACGCCTATCTCTACTGCCAACGCCGCCTCAGGCACTTCCACCGCGCCCGCTGATGTCCCCATCGACCTCCTCGCGTCGACCTCTGCGCCAGACAGACTTTCAGCAGCATCATCACCCGAGTTTCTCTCCCCTGCTGAGGAGCAGCAGCTCCTGCGCTTCTACACCGTCGAGACGCTGCGCGCCGCCGAGTTTTGCAAGCTGCCTACCGAGATACGGGCCACCGCCGCCATCTTCCTGCGCCGCTTCTTTGTGACCCACAGCGTCATGACCTATCCCCCCGCCAAGATGCTCAAGACCTGTGTCTTCTTTGGCGCAAAGGCCGAAAATGTCTACCCGCGCGTCAGCACCATTGCCGACAAGTTTCCCAACACCACCGGCGAGGAGATCCTGGCCGGTGAATTCCTGTTATGTCAAGGCATTCGCTTTGCCTTTGACGTCAGGCACCCCTTCATTGCCCTCGAGGGCACCATCATGCAGCTGCGGTCCTTTGGCGACATAGATGTAGGGATACATTCTCTCTCTCTTTCTCTCTCTCTAGTCCCTTTTCCTGACCCTCTGTACCACGTTCCTCCTGCTGTCATTCGTGTGCCTGTGTGTTTGTCGTTAACATTGCTGACTGTTCGCGGCATCATAGGACTCCAGAATCAAGAAAGCTCACAGCCGAGCTCGCGAGATCCTCAAGTTTAGCCCTATCGTTACGGATGCATATTTTCACTACACACCCAGCCAGATCATGCTCGCTGCCCTGTCCATCGCCGACCATGGTCTCTTCGAGCGAGTAATGGAGGCCACCTTCTCCCAGCGGACTCCGACCGAGAGTGGAACGAGTACACCGAGCTCGGGAGCCAACGCAAAAGCAGCAGGCCTGCACAATAGCACCCTTATCTTCAGTCAGATGGTCAAGGAGAAGACGCTCGCAGTAGTCCAGGCGTGCAAGGAGATGCTGCTGCAGGAGCCGCCGGAGCGCATGACAGAGTATTGGGGAACGGTGAGGCCTAAACCCTCCCACCACATAGACAAGCTGGCAACACTTGGGAAGTTGGACAGCCACTGACAATTGACTGACTGCAGGTCGAGGCAAGCAACCTGGTGAAGCCGATCAATAAGAAGCTCAGGCGATGTCGGGACCCGGACCGGTTTGACCTGATCGGGCTGCACAAGAAGAGACTGGAGTTCCGTGAGAAGGAGACGACCAGTGCTAAAGGCGCGGTGGAAGATGACGGGGCCGTGTTCGGCGGCACCCTCGAGGCGTCTAAAGGTAATGTTGATCGGGAGTCTAAGCGGCGCAGGGTGGTCGGGGACGATCCGTTTGGACCTCCTCTGTGAGGCCACTGCGGTGATTGATGTTTGCATATTAATAAGCCCCACGAGCGGTGTCTTGCAACCGACCAAGGGCTTGAGCCCAAGGTCTAATATGACACGAGTCTAGACTGGAAGGCCTACTTGACGGGCCAACAGGCCAGAGGTCATCCCTGCGAAGAGTTTATGGATGCAGGTGGGTTTCGCCGCTGTCTCGGGCAAATAGAGGACAAAGGCTTTTGGATTCAGGCTCTAGATATTTCTGGCCTGAACGGGTTCTTGTGCCCTCGCCGTGACCACCACTCAACAAGTCACGCAGTCGGCATGAACATTTCCCGGGACCAGAAGGACATAAAATCCGTTTTTTGAACAGGCAAGAAGAGGAACTTTGGCGATACCAACTTCACTGGCCCACGATCTATCTACCTGGATGGTGAAGAGGTTCACTGCAAGTCCTCCTACAGTATGGGGGACTTGCCCCCCCCCCCCCTCTCTCTCTTCCTCGCTCTCGCTCTTATCCTCTCATATCTTGAGAAAGGAGGTGAGAAGTGCTGCGAGGCGGGGAGGCCCGACTGGTGCCATGTTTGGTCACGATGACGAGAGTGTTGTGGAACAATGATGAGAGGATGGATATTCATCAGCCAAATCACATCAGACAGACGTCAGCCCAAGTACCGTACATAGTACATACATACTTATGTACTATGTAGTACTGAGCTGACCACATACACGTCCTCGCTGCTGGAACTTGGCCCCACATCCCAAACTTGCCACATAGTAGTATGTTAATAGTATTTTGTCCACAGAAAGATGGATGTGTGATTGCGATGTGTTACTGTGTGTCCTGTGCTCTGTTTGTACGCCACACAAGTCATACATACTATGTAGCTAGTCAGTCTGGTTAGTATCTGTAGCGTAGGTGATTGATTGGCACTTCTATTTTCAGGGTGAAACGTGGATCTCTCTTTTCTGGGGCGGCTCGTGAATTAGTGACGGGGGCCCTGGGGGGCCGGCGGTTAGGTTCAAGGCCCACCCACACTGTTGGTTTTGGTGAGTAGTACATGCACTGACGGACGGCGCGCGCTGGGGGGGAAGGGGGGAAGGGGTCCTCTGAATTCTGGGCGCCGAGCGCTGAACGCTGAACTCTCCTGTGCATCGTATGGCCAAACTAAAAACACTATGGTAGTGGCAGTAGAAGGTCTAGGCCACGCAAGGGGGGGTGGTGGTGGGTAAGTACTATGATAGATGGGGCCACTGTTTCGTGACAGGGAGCACCTCACGAGCTGGTGTGGGCCTCGTGGCCTCCTCTGCCCTCCCTTTGCCCCCCCAACCCCCCTCCTCAAAGCAAAGCGGAAGCGCTGGTCTGTTCATAGCATGATTCCAATTGCGTGGCGATGCTGTTGTTGTACACGTGTGTGTTCTTTTGGGGACAGGCGGGTGGCCGAGTAATTAAAGAAGTGAACGAGTTTTGTATTTAGTATGGTATGTACACGTACTCGAGTACGCACTGCTTCCGTAGCGAGATACGTACCGGGCAGTAGTGCAAAAGGGAGGGGAGGAAGGAAAAAAAAAAAAAAAAAAAAAAAAAAGAGTACTATGGTACAATGTAGGATTTTGTATGGCATACGCATTTACAGTACGAGATGAATACGGACAAAACCAGGGTTACCTCGATACGGGTGTGTGTGAGCGCATGAATGCGGTCAGGATTGATCCACCGGAGGGAGGGGAAAGAAAGGAAGGGATGAATATCTCTGGAGAGACAGAGAGAGAAAGAGATGGGGGGGCATGTCGTGTGATGCCGATTGGTAGATCAATCAATCACCAAGGGAGGATTTTTTGATATACATGCTATACGTATTAGAGGAAAACTGTGATGGCAAAAGGTGCCGGATCGTATGTATGTATGCAAGACAGATGGGATGAATGCATACGACCTCGATCTCAGTACTAGCGTAGTACCATTTCCCACACCCTCGGGTCTGTCTGTCTGTCTGTCTGTCTGTCTGTCTGTCTGCAAGGCCACCGAGGACAAAAAGATATGTATATCTCCTGTACACCCACTGCCACGGCTGCATGTACTACTACTATGATACCATAGCAGTCTAGACTGTATAAAGCAAGTGATCAAGCCGGTATGATCGTCATGTCTCTATCGAATTTATTATCTGGAGTATCCAACAGTTCAAGTTGCAGGTGGCCACACCTCTTGGTATGATTTTCAGGGGACCCGAGTGGCTGAGCCTGCATGCCCCCCTCCCCTCCCCTTCTCCCCCAGATCAAAAATCAAGATGACGATGCAGGGCCCCACGCAACAAATCGACCAGGGGAAAGGCAGGAGGAGGAGGAGGAGAGGTGGGGTGGGCGAAAAAGGGTCAAGTTGCGTAGGGCCAATCTCCTGGTGGAGGGGGGGGGGGAAAAAGAGGTGAGAGGGAAAGACTTCTGAGTAGTAGTACAGTAAATTTGTACTGCGGTACGTACATGCACAGCAGCACAGTGGTATGATACAGGGTACATGGTACATACTAAGTACCATAACTGCAGTAATGACCCTGCTTGGCATGAGCGCCTTCCGGGGGAGGCTTACCTGGAATGAACGTTTCCACCGCACCTTCCACCACCACTTCCACTACTATCCCAACGAGGACAAGTTTACACATAACAATACAAGGTCGCGGCTGCTGGTCTTGCCCAACGTTTTGGCCCTGTCCTTCGTTTCGACCTCCTCGTTCCAGTTTTTTTTTTTTTTTGCCTTGCTTGGCCGTCGTCTTGTTGCCACTCTTCTCTTTCCTGCTGGCGGTCTTGACTACTTGATTTGACCAGATAGATCAAATGATTCATTGACTGGCTCTTTTGCCCTTGCCTGTTCCCCTCTCTTGGCCTTCCTTTCTCTTGGCTCCATTTCTGTTTGTTGATATATACAACTACATACTTTTTTTCTCTTTACATACACTCGCTCACCGGCTTGAGACGTCTTTCTTCTTCTTTTCTTTCCCCTCTTCCTCCTCCTTGTCGCAGTCGCAGTAACCGTACTGAACACATACGTACTCCCTCCCTCGACGGGCCTGTGCATACATACCACACACACATTCCAAAGAGCTCTTCCAATTTGGGAGCTCTCGACTCGGCTCGACTCGATCCGACCAGATATACAATACCACCCCCCCCCCTTTTCCTCACGAGGCGATATCAGGATATCCACGCACACACATACACACTCTCACATATATACCCAATATGAATTTCACAAAAAAGTTTGACCGTGCCTTCCAATGGGCCGGCGAGAAGATGGGCAATGAGGCCCGGACTGGAACCACAGACGAGTTCAAGATGCTCGAGATGGAGATGGCCTTGCGGTTCGATGGTCTGTCTACCACTCCCCCCACCGACCTACTGGATCAAGGATGGACGAAAACCAACTGACAGGCTTGCTCTCTTGTGATTCTCCAGGCATGGTCAAGCTCCAGACCACCATGAACGCCTACGTCAAGTGGCTCGCCCACCGTGATAGTCTTCTCGGCGAAAAGGGCGTGCCAACTGCTGTTCTCGGCCGCACCATGATCACACACGGCGAGGATTTCGACCCAGATTCCCAGTTTGGAAACTGTCTCATAGAGATGGGCCGTGCCAATGATCAGGTCGCCCATTTCCAGGAGCAGTACGCCAACGATGCCACCAAATACTGGCTTGACTCCCTCGAGAGATCCGTTGCCATGATGAAGGAATACCAGGTACGCCTTTTATAACTGCCCTTATATCGCAATCCTTCCTCTCTGCACAGCCGCGGACTTCATACCTGCACCAGACCTCTCCGGCTAACCTCGTATCCGGGAGAACAGGCTGCTCGCAAGAAGCTCGAGTCCCGCCGCCTGGCCCTCGATGCCTCCACAACCAAGATGCAAAAGGCCAGGCGTGACGACTTCCGTCTCGAGGAAGAACTCCGCTCCGCAAAGGCAAAGTACGAGGAGGCCAATGAGGATGTCCTGCGCCGCATGCAGGACATCAAGGATGCCGAGGCCGACAGCATCCGTGACCTGACCCGCTTCCTCGACGTCGAGCTCGACTACCACGACCGATGCGCCGAGGCCCTCCGCCAGACCCGCGCTGCCTGGACTGCCGCCGCCCCCTCGCCCACCGATCCATATGCACGAACCGGCAGCGAGAGAGACTATGGGAGCATGCGCAGGCCCTCGGCCAGGAGCAGGTCCAATACCGCCCAGTCATTTGGCAGGGCGAATAGTCACACCGACTTTGGCGAGTACGACGAGCCCGACGCCGTCTATACCCAGCCCCCGCGGGCCCCCATCCGCTCCCAATCGCGCGTCAGTATCAACAGTGCCGCATCTACCCAGGAGCCCGTGCCTCCACCGCGTCCTGGCATCTCCAGGACCAGCACCTACCAGAGCGAGAGGTCTCTCGGCGCCTCCCTGTCGCGGACTTCCACAGCGAGCACCCCGCTCAACATCGCGCCCCCGCCACAGCCCAGCATCTCGTCCCTGCGCGGCCAGCTCCGGCCGACCGCGCGTACCTCGGCCATGGATGTCTTTGCTGCCACTGACGACGACGACACTGCAAGCAGTGACACGCCGCCCGGCAGCACCAGCCCCGCCACGAGCTATGGTAGCTCCAGCCGCACCAACCTGAACAACAATAACTTCAATAACGCAAGCGTCACCTCTGCCGGCCTGAAGAAGGCTCCGCCGCCTCCGCCGAGCAGGGCCAAGAAACCCGCCCCGCCTGTGCCCATCAGGCGCCAGGCAGAGTGAGACAGATAAGAAGACCTGAAGCGGCGATATGGAATCTGTCGAGCATTTGTGATATTTTCTAGCAACATCCAGTTCTAGCGCTCCGAGGGAGGCTTTTTAGACGGGGGATGGCTGGCGTTATGGGATTTTTGGGTCTTTTGGCGGCTTTGAGCCCGCTGGATCAGGATAACGGTGGCTATGTGTTGGCTTATGCCAGAAGTTGCTTCTGTGTTGCAGAGAAAGGCAGTGTCCCACATAGGCAGATAGTAAGGACAAAGGATTTGGATCTACTTTGACCCTGGCTGACCCTGGCTGCGTTTGTAGTACGCCTGATCATCGTGCTGGCTGTATCGTTGACTACCTCATATATATACAGAAGCTAGCGTCCTGTATCAGAGTACTACGACAGGACAGACCATGAAGATGACATGGATACGATGGGTTCAAAGTCATAATGATTGAGCCACACCCGGACAGCTATGGTCGGGCAGGTACTGTACCTCACGACAGTAAACATGACGGTGTGGAGGGACTAACTCCTTAATTACACAGACGTGTCTTCACCCCAAATCTCCTTGGCGATCTCGACCTGGAGTCTGACCTTGGCCCACTGCTCCTCCTCGGAGAGATCATTGCCCTCCATGGTGCTGCTGAAGCCGCACTGGTGGGACAGGCACAGCTGATCGAGGCCCTTGGGACAGTACGTAGCGGCCTCGTTCACGCGGCGGATGACCTCGGCCTTGTCGTCCAGCGCGGGCGTCTTGCTGCTCATGACGCCCAGGACCACGACCTTGTGCTCCGGCAGGTGGCGCAGGGGGCTGAAGTCGCCGGAGCGGGCGTCGTCGTACTCGAGGAAGTAGACGTCGACGTCGAGCTTCTTGAACAGGGTCTCGGCGACGGGCTCGTAGCCGCCCTGGGCGAACCACTGGGAGCGGTAGTTGCCGCGGCACAGGTGGATGCCGATGGTCAGGTCCTTGGGCCGCTTCGAGATGGCGGCGTTGATGAGCTTGGCGTAGTTCTCGGCTAGCTGGCTGGGGTCCTCGCCGTGGCGGGCCGCAGCCTCCTTGCGCTGTTTTGTTGTTAGAGAGCTGGTTGGAACAGTATACATGGGGAAAATCTCGTGAATGATGATGTGGGTTTGGGGGGGACCGAAAGGATTCTTAAGAGGTAGTAGTAGGAAGGAGGGATAATAGTAGGAAATACTCATGTAAACTCAAACTTCATGGCTGCTTGTGAAAGACAAACTGCCCGTATGAGTCTCCATAGTGGTGAGGTGGTTTTTTCTTCTTCCCTATGTTACCGCTGGTCTGGAGAGTTGATGCCTCTCTTTGTGGTGATTCATCTCTTTGGCAGGATGTGATTGACGATGAAAAAGAAGAAAGTCTCAAAAACAAGCGAATAGGGGGGAAATGAGAGAGATGATGCATAGAAAACTCACCATGCCCTCATCACAGAGATAGGCCAGATTGGTGTCATCAAGCTGGACGAAGCGGCACCCAGCAGCGTACAGATCGGCAATCTCCTCCTGGTACACGCGCACGAGATCGTCAAAGAAGGGCTCGAGGGTGGGATACGCCGTCTTGTCGATGGCCTCCCGCCCGCCTCGGAAGTGAACCATGGTCGGCGACGGGATGCAGACCTTGGCGGTGGCCTTGCCCTTGAGGCCGAGCTTTTCTATCTGGGTGTCCAGGAACTTGAAGTCGTCGACCTGGATCGGCTTGGGGTGGCCCAGCTTGCCGGTGACGACGAGGCGCGGGGGCGACTTCATGCCGACCTTGGTGATGTTGGTCGACGAGACGTAGCCCTGCTGCTCGACGCCGTCGAGGTGCACGCAGAAATCAACGTGGAAATACGCCCGCCGGAACTCGCCGTCCGTCACGGACCGGATCCCGTTCTCGACCTCTTGCTGGACCACGTGCGCGACGTGCTCGTCCTCCACCTCCCGCAGCGCCGCTGGGCTCAGCTTGCCGTCTGCGGCGTCATTGCGGGCCGACAGGACGGCTTTGGGCCGGAGGAACGAGCCCACCTGGTCGGCACGGTACACTCCTGGCGGTAGAGGCATGATGTGTGATGGGAAAGACGAGAAAAGATTTTGTATGTGTGCGTATGTGGCTGTCTTGTAATTACAGTCACAAAGAAGGTAAGTATGAAGCTTGATGAGGAGGGTCTGTCTGGTTGTCGTCGAAGTCGCTCAATGATAAATACTTACTTACCTGAAAACCAAGGGAATCACTGATTGAGGGGACGAGCGGCAAGAGTGAGGCTTGCTGGCCTAAGTTATTTGTAAGTATGAGTAAGTAATTAGGGATGGCTAAGGCTCAAGTATGAATCTCAGGTTTGGTCTATTCCAGGTAATAAAAATGTATTAGTCGAATCGATGACTACCGCAACCAGTTGACGAAGTACGCCGGACGGCAGATATAGTCGACTCGGAGAAACCTCCTACCGTCATGAACTTTTTTTTTTTTTTTTCGCCTTGTGGGTCTGCAGTGGTAGGGATGAGGGGGTGCTTCATGATCATATCATGTACCATGTAATTTGTATGATCGAAACCGAAATATATATATATATATATATATATTAATACGTCCGTGACAATCCTTTCTTGATCCAGCTCTAAAAGTATGTTTTGCCTAGCAGCCTCGTTGTTTCTACGAATTCCCTCTTCACGTCAAAAGTACGCGTCTAGACTCGCAACAGTTCTCACCACCAAAATAACGCTGGGAGCAATGATTTGACTGCGGGGCATGGCTGAAGTGCGGCAACGCAGGTTCGAGTTGCAGCCGCTAAGGAATATCATGAAGCCGCTGCTCCACCTACGATAATAATGGAGCAATCAGTGGTTATTCATCTGTTCATGATGTGCCGTGTGTGTAGTATGTTCATCGATTTCCCGTCTCTTTGTGAGCCTACAAAATCCAAGTAATTGTGTTCTATTCGAATTATCTTGTGCATGAGAATACTGATATTTTCTTCGAGGCCCTGACTATCCTCTTTATTTATCACCTCCTACTCAATTACGAGAACCTCTACCTGAAGGAGGATAGGTGCCGGTGGGAAGAGTACCAAGTACAGTAAGCAGTCAGGTTTGTTGATGAGGTTGAGCTTCCACCCTCCTGGACGCAATAGATTAACTTTGGGATATAAAGTAGACTTCGCTTTCGTTGTCGCGGTCCGTCTCACAAGCGTCAGTGTAATTGATTACACACTTTTTGTAGTTAATTTATAATCCACAGACTATCTATTAGCCATCAGCATTTCCTCTCATCTCAGAATACATCGCCATGTAAAATTATCATGATCAACATGTATGTACTGCATGAAATCTTGGAATGAACTGAGCAAGATATCATGAGAGGCGCCTCGAAACTTCATCCATGCATGTCTCACAAACGGTCTCACCTGAGTTTAATGGTCACCGTGTAGAAAGAATCTGAGTTAACGACGAACCAATTATCGATAACTACTTCAATAACTGTCTCCAAGACCTGGGCGAGTAGACTGGTTGACAACTCCCCTTGTGCCGACATTAATCTCCTTGTCTTCGGTAAATAACAGCGTAAATACTGAAGTACTCAAATTGACCTCGGAAACTATATTATTCCCGTCGTGACGTAATAACATCTGATGACACTGCAGCCCCCCGCACGAATTGCTTCACGGCCGGCTGCAGCGGAAGGATTTCCATCTTTTACTCTCACACACTTGCAAAGGTTATACAAATCACCTCATAAACACCGAGTCCGATCAACACAGCAGAATCTCGACCAGGAACTAGACTCGCCATGTCAGCTTCAACTCATGCCGCCAAGCGCCAGAAGTCTTCCAAAGACATCCCCTACAACTTGATTTATTGGCCAGGTCTTCCCGGCCGCGGAGAGCATATCCGTCTGGCCCTGGAGGAGGCCGGTGCCGACTACACCGACACGGCACACCAGAAGGATGGCGTGAACGAGGTGCTCTCGCGCATTGACAGCTCACACACCGGTGATGCTCTCAATCCTCCCCTGCTGGCTCCTCCAATGCTCAAGCACGGGGATCTCGTCATCAGCCAGACACCCAACATCCTGCTCTATCTGGGCCCGAAGCTAGGATTAGCGCCCAAACCAGGGGATGAAGACGAAGACGGCATCTATGTGATCAATGAGCTCACCCTTACCGCACTGGATGGGCTGAGCAATGAGCCCCACGACTGTCATCATCCCATCGCTACCAGGTGAACGCTTCCGCCCTCCCACTCTCGCACTGCTGTGCTAATTATTAACTGCTGCTGCACCGTTTGAACGAACTTAGCCTGTATTACGAGGACCAGAAAGAAGAAAGCTTGCGCAAGAGTAAGGACTACATCGCCAACAGGCTTCCAAAGTTCTTGGGTTATTTCAGTCGAGTGCTCAAGAGCAAGGCCAGCGGCGACGGGCCCTGGCTTTTCGCCGGAAAGCTGACATATGCCGATCTGGTGCTGTTCCAGGTACGCTTGGTCCCCACCCAGTGTCTCGTGTGTGTTCTAGGAGGCAGGTCTGACATTGCAACAATAATCATTAGTGTGTAGACGGGCTGCAACACATGTTTCCAAAGGCCATGCAGAAGCTGCAGGACTCAGGCGACTATGATGGCGTCTTTGCCCTCTACACTGCCGTACAGGAGAGACCTCGTATTAAGGCATACCTTGCGAGTGACAGGAGACAAAAGTACGGCTTGGGAATATACAGACAGTACCCTGAACTGGATATCGCCGATTGAGTTGTGATAAGATAGTCAATATCATTATCATTAATTAATGCAAATACCATCTGCTGGCTGAGCAACCGAGGCCGTATCTATCTTGGCCTTCAATGGCATAATTTCTAAGAGTCTTCATTCAGAAACATCGGATCCATCCGATTTCAACAACGACAAGGGGGATGGTGAAGCCTTCTTTCAAGACTCCACTGATTATCACGAGCGGGTGGTTATCCACAAGCAATGCTACTGCTGGCAGGAAACCATGTTCAGACACCAGCCACTTCATGGTTTGAAACCCCAAGACAGAAAGAAAGAAGAAGAAAAAACCTCGGCAAGCATTCGAACTATGGGTCCCACGAGCTGGTGCCAAATCCTCATCCAGTACCGAGGCTCAATCATCATCCCCCCCCCCCCCCTTTTACTTTCGCCGCATCACTCTCCTTGTCTAGGGCCAACATAGAACCGGACGAAAGCAGGTCGTTGACTGGTTGTGTAGGCTGTAAGGTCATCTCGGAGATTAGATTAGGGTTTATGCTTAATTCTCCCGGCTCCACGCCCTGCATGCTTGGCCCTTTACGTCCTGCCCATTCAGGACCTTCAGCCGGCATTGGTCTTTCTTCAGGGTCATGAGGTCTCCATGAACTAATCTATGGTATCTGATATATTCTAGAAGGGCTTGGCTACTCAAAGTTTCCAGATAATCAACCAACGGCCCGCCGCCCTTAAACCGTATCAGGCAAGTCGTTTGGTGTCTGGGTTGGTGGCGCCAGTGCAGACTGATGATGCGACGAGGGGAGGGAGGCTTCGGTCGGCTTCATCCATAGAACCCACATGCTTGGCGTCGATAAGTCTGGCGATCCCCTTGAACTGCAAACCGGCGCCTCGACCTCTGTTTGGTCGACCGAGGGAGATGATCTCTTTTTGCGTGATCATGAGCGCTTCGTATAGCCAGCAGCAGGAGGAGGAAGCGCCGCTGTCACGGTCACATCGTTCGCAACATGCCGAGCGTAGGGATGAATGAATGACTCGAGTTTTACTCAAGGCAGGCTGGCAATCTTGGTCACGCACCATCACAAGCCAGTCACTGTGACTGAGATACTAGGCCAATTATCCCTTGTTCGATCGAGGGCCTACAATCCTCAAGTGAGAGGTTGACGAGCTTATCCGCCGCCATCGGGATAATTATTGAACTTCTTCGAATCATTGGTCCGTGGTCCTTTCGTCCATGCGGGGTCCGTTGGCGGATGAATGACCTTCTTCTGGCTCCTAGCTTGGCGAAGCGATGCTACTCTGTTGTGCATAGTATACGAGGTGTACAAGAGAGGGAGGGAGGGAGAGAGAGAGAATGTGCCGCCAGATGAAGGCATATAAGAAGAGTTGCCTCCACGACCGTTCAAGCTTCCTCTGTTTGTTCCCTACCCCCATCGACTCCTCAACTTCTTTCTTCGTTTTCCACCACCACCACCACCTTGCTCCAGAGTTAGGAATTTCAGCAATCTCCAGAGATGTCTTCCCCTCTCAAGAACGCTTTGGTGACCGCCATCTTGGCTGGTGGTGCTCTCAGCTCACCTGCGAGACAACACATCGGAACCCCCGTCAACGCTTCTCCTGAAGTTGGCCCCGGAAAGTATTCGTTCAAACAAGGTGAGTAGAGAAGGCTTCTGTGTTACAAAAGAAGACGAACGTAGAAGAAGAAGAAGAAAACAAAAAATAGTTAGTTACTAACAAATACCAATAGTCCGGAATCCCAACTACAAGTTCAACGGGCCTCTGTCGATCAAGAAGACATACCTCAAGTACGGCGTGCCGATTCCAGCCTGGCTGGAGGATGCTGTTCAGAACTATACCTCGGGCCTGACTGAGCGCTCCACTGGTTCTGCGACTGCCACTCCCATCGATAGCCTCGATGATGCTTACATCACTCCGGTTCAGATCGGCACGCCTGCGCAGACTCTGAACCTGGACTTTGACACTGGATCTTCAGATCTGTGGGTCTTCAGCAGTGAGACCACAGCCAGCGAGGTTGGTCCGCCCGCGCTGCCTTTTATTCCATTCTTTTCACTTTCATAATTGGAATGCTAATATTAGAAAATCCCCAACTGTAGGTCAATGGGCAGACCATCTACACCCCCAGCAAGAGCAGCACCTCCAAGGTGCTCTCGGGGGCGACCTGGTCCATCTCGTACGGAGACGGAAGCTCTTCCAGCGGCAATGTCTACACAGACACGGTCTCGGTGGGAGGTCTCACCGTGACAGGTCAAGCTGTCGAGCTGGCCAAGACGGTCTCTTCGAGCTTCACCGAGGACTCGACCATTGACGGTCTCCTTGGCTTGGCCTTCAGCACCCTAAACACTGTGGAGCCTACACAGCAGAAGACCTTCTTTGACAATGCGAAGGCGTCCTTGGACTCGCCTGTCTTCACGGCTGATCTTGGTTTCCATGCCCGTGAGTAATTTTTGTTTTCTCTTTCCTCTTTTGATGAATATTTGATGAAGAAAATATTCCCGCTAATAAAATTATGTGTACTTGCAGCTGGCACCTACAACTTCGGCTTCATCGATTCCACCGCCTACACGGGATCCATCACCTACACGTCCGTCTCGACCAAGCAAGGGTTCTGGGAGTGGACCTCGACCGGCTACGCTGTCGGCTCCGGCACCTTCAAGTCGACATCCATCGACGGAATTGCCGACACGGGCACGACTCTCCTGTATCTCCCGAGCACCGTCGTGTCAGCCTACTGGAGCCAGGTCTCGGGTGCCAAGTCCAGCTCTTCGGTCGGTGGCTACGTGTTCCCCTGCAGCGCGACACTGCCTAGCTTTACCTATGGCGTTGGCTCGGCCCGAATTGTGATTCCTGGAGATTACATTGACTTTGGACCCATCACTACCGGCAGCTCGACCTGCTTTGGCGGTATTCAGTCCAGCGCTGGTATCGGCATCAACATCTTTGGCGATGTGGCTCTGAAGGCGGCTTTTGTCGTCTTCAACGGGGCTACCACGCCCACCTTGGGATTTGCCTCCAAGTAGACCCAGGGGCCGCTCTTCCATAGTTGCGACAAGTAATACAGGCTCAAGTGAAAGTCTTGTTGGGGTAGGCTTGGCTACATAATTATTGCCTATTTAGTTAATGCCAGATCAGAGCTGAAGAAGGATTTCATTAGGTGGGTTTAGTAATTAATTCAATAAGCACATGGGCATCCTTCGGATCATCATGCTCATTCAGCCCTTATCTCGAAGTGAATGTATTATTCTTGATTCTTAGACGGTTGTCCTTGCGTGACAGCTCTCTATAGGTGTCTGTGACAGTAGCATACTGTTGGAGTTAAAGCGTGAAGGCGGGCAACGATGTTAACGATTGGTTGGAATTGAGTCAAAAATTGATATGGACCAGTATACTCTTATCCACTACCATGCTGTCATTATATACTTTGCCAACGCTCGCCAACACCAAGATTTACTCATCCCATTCATGATACATGATACGCCCCCTCTTACTCTAGAAATAAAAGAAAATATGAACAAAGAACAATGAGAACAAATTACCCTGCCCTTGTTCAATGAATAGAAACCTGGAGAGGAAAAAGAGAAAAGAAAAGAAAACAGCCTCAAAATTAACCATCAAATCAACTATAACTCAAGTTTGGCGGTAGCATCTCCATGGGTGCTACTATGGTCGCTCTTGGGTTTGGGCTGGTCGACCTGCATCTGTTCCTCCTGTAGTATTTCTGCGCCAGCCTGGACGTGGTTGGCACCGCCAAAGAGCTTGTCCATCTCCTCCAGCGGGACACCCTTGGTCTCTGGGATGAGGAAGATGACATAGAGGACGAGAAGACAGTTGATACCGGCAAACACTAATGATAGGAGGAGCACAACCGAGAGTCAGCGTCGTCACTCTCTAGCCTCATGATAATAATGGGCAGCAGCAGTTATAATGCAGCAATCGAGTTGAGGAATGTGACTCACTGTAAAACGCGTAGAAGCCGCAGTTGTTCAGGAAGGTCGGGAAGAACTGCTGGACGATAGCGTTTGCGATGTTCTGTGTTTGGCCTGCCATGCCTACTCCCTGGGCGCGGACGTTGAGGCTGAAAATCTCCGAGGTCCAGATCCAGGTGACGGCGCCCCAAGACGGCTTGTAGAAGAAGATGAAGAGGAAGAGGAGAAAGACGATGGCGACGCCGACCGAGTGCGTCTTGCTTCCATCCGCCGTCGTCGGCGTCTGGGTCTCAACGGTAGCAACTATAAGCTGTTGTCGGGCCAGTCAGAAGAAACATCCTGCGTTTGATGGGGAGGAACAGAGGAGAAAATGGAGATACTAACCATGCAGCATGCCATACCCATGCCTGGGAGGTGAGAGATGTAGCCAGTCAGTTTTATGATCTCTATTGGTGAAGGGAAGGGAAATTTTGCCCGACATACCGCCGACAATGAATAGCACTTTGCGCCCCCACCGCTCAACAATCCATGTAACATTCAGACAGAACAAGATCGAGAAGGTGGCGTTCAAGGCGTTGATCAGGGCGATGGTAGACGAGGACGCGAAGACCTTTTTGTAAATCTTGGTCGAGTAGGTGCTGAGGGAGCCCTGGCCTGTCAGCTGCTGCCCGGCATTCATGCCAATGGCGAGACACAGTCGCCTCCGGACAGACCTGTCCTTCCACAGGGCAGAGTAACCCGAGGACGTCTCCGTGCTGGTCTTTTCGAACTCGACGGCCTGGATGATGGATTGCAGTTCCTCCTCGGCTTCTTCTGCAGTAGGTCGAGTCGCGAGTAGAGCTTTTCGGGCCTTTTCTGTCTTGCCGTTTTTTATATACCTGAATGTGAAGCAGTAGTAATATTAGACCCCTTTGAGCACTAAAAGAGTCTTAAACAATACAGGCTTGGCATGGGCTTACCATCTTGGAGACCCCGGCAAGGAGGGAAGGATTGCGAGGACGTATAGAGGGACGAGGAGCTGAAATATGCACACAATCCTCCAGTCCCAATTCTTGGGCAGACGCGAATTGTACTTGGTGCAGGCATAGTTGATCCAGAAGGCAAAGAAGAGACCGATGCTGTAGCAGACCTGCCAGAAGGTCATCACTATACCACGTATTTTGTGCGGTGTGATCTCGCCAATGTATGCTGGAGCGGCAGCTGGGGGGACGACCTCGAGTCAGCACTGACGGAGAAAATCACCATGCCTTCGTAGTCAAAGAAGCCAGAGGTGTGGTATTCCTTGTACTTACAGAGAGCGATTCCCTGACCCAGCCCAATGATCGCGCGCCCTGCAATGAACATGCCCAGAGTATGTCTCTTCGTGAACGTCTCAAGAATAGCACCGATCATGATCAGAATACTTCCAATGGCCATTGCGAATTTTCGTCCGAGAAAGTCGGCACAAGGTGCAGCGAGGAACCCTACAAGATAAAGAATCAAACACCATCGTCAGTATAAGAACCCACCTAATCATGAAGGGACATTGCCTGAGATTGGAGGTCTTTCCAGGATCCATACAAGGCTTCAGAGAAATAAAATAATTGCTTACAGCCAGCGACAATGGCACAGACAGAGTAGGCCGTATTGACGCCACCTATGGTCTCACTCCCGGGGTTCCCCATCCAATCTACCCAGTTGTCGATGCCCTGGACCGCATTGTAAACCTAAAGAAAGTCGAGGTCGTCAGCTTTCTCGTCGGCTGCCTGCTCCCTCCACAGCCCAGTATGGGACCTACCGATGCATCAAAGCCATAATATGAATTGCACAACGCAGCTGATAGCGCACAGAACCTGTGAAGTGAAACCAGTGAGAAGCCAGCTCTTTGGATATGAAAGTGATCAACTGGTGTGTCCTACCATGCGTATGTTTTGGGCCCTAGGATGGCCATGATATGATAATTATGATTGCAGATGACTTGAAAGGTTGATGAAAATTTCTTTTCTCTCGTGGACAATATGTGTCACTCGATAGAGGTAGCTAGGTAGTATTAAAGTAGAGCGGTGTAGATAATGATAATTCAATCGTGGGAAAATGAGTACGAGCAAGAAACCCGAGGGGAACGAGAGAGGTATATAAGCACGCCAAATGAAAGTAAGTAAAATACAAAAACCGGTGCGAGATAGCCGACGTCAAGCAGATGATGGGTACTGTATGATGGATGGCAGCGTGCCATCTCAAGGGACACGGCCACCGAGGGTGGGACACATCTGGGGCGACCGTAAGGCTGACCCTCCAGCATATGCGAACGTCGTATCATCCCACAACAGGTATTTCTTCCTCCCCCCCCCCCCCCTTTCCTTATTCTTTTCTCCTATTTGAGCAGTAACTTTTTTTTTTTTTTTTTTTTTCCCCATCACTGGAGGCATCCGCTACTGGCCTGGCCATATCCATATTCTGACCGACCGAGCGTGCATGCGTGAGTCCACCTTCACTGACAGCCCAAGAACATCCTGGTTGTTGGCGTGTCAATGGTGAGGTCGGACAGCGAACGAGGACAAAAGCAGCTAGAGTAAGAGGGCCCCAATAACATGTTGTCAAGACAGGCGAGAGAGTAAGCAACAAAGGAAAGAAAGAAAAAAAAAAGATGAAAAAACCAAGTACTTAGTCTGTGGTCTGTTGTCGGCTCGTCAGGCTGTCGCCTGTGCAGGTGGAGTGACTCCAGCAGTGTGGTTCCACCTAATATTTTGCAAAAAGTTCTTCCATCAATTATATCGACAGCCCCGTTATCCCCGGCCGGGGGAAAATCGGGACCTCGCCTTCCCCAGTACTCCGGAGTGCGGCGGATGTTCTTGTCGTTGAGCCCCGTCCCTTGGTTTGTTTCTTTCTTCTTCTTGCTGTGGTCGGGATCGACAGTGACTGCCACCATAGCATCAGACCATTGCAATGGTTCCTCGTTTAAACATGCCTTCTCATCTGACTGATCAGACAGAGCGACGCTAGGGGGACCTGGCTCTGCCTCGTGCTCGGTCGAGATTTGCCCTTCTGCCCCCCTTCCCCCCCTCCCAAGAGGTTTGCGACTGTACATTGTCATATACATGGTACATACCCATGATTACTATGTAGTAGTATGTCGTATCTGGCGGAAGACCCTGCCGAACAACAAGTCCAGAGTGTGATTTTCCTCCAGACCTCCCCGCAGCGACAGCGTATCGAGGTTTCATCGATATTGGGACCAGCGGGACCGTCATCCGGGTGGATCTGTCCCAGGAGAGCGGGGACAGAAGGAGAGACGTGACGAGATGAGATCTCTGTAACATAGTAGATGAGATCAGACTGTATGTATGCTCTTTTCGTTCATTCCCTCAACAAGGCCGCCACGGCTCAGGCGTCCAGCAGATGAGCGAATTCTCAGAAAATGGAACAAAAGGTCTGTAAGGCCGGGTTGACCCCAGATCTCGAGGTGCCCATTAAGCGAGATGATATGATACGTGATCTGGACATTGTTGGAGGGTGGTGACTGGCAAGTTGATTGCCTAGATGGCTGATTGAGTTCTAAGTTGGGTTGGGTCGCGATGATCATAGTGCCTGTGGTCTGATGATACAGTATGAAATAACCAGGGTTAGGGCTAGGGTCTCTGTTTCCCAGGGTTATGATGACTTCACGTTGGCATGTGCCAGACTTGATCTCTGCCTTGGGAAGGTACGAAAGACGTGTGCTTCGCATCACACAGCCTGCAGATCCACCATTCCTCTTTCTTTCGTTGAGACAGGCCAAGCCGTTCTGGGCCTCTCTTTACGGTCATGAACCCCAGTCTCTCCCAAATGCCTCCAGCGTCCCCCCTCCTTTCTTCCGCAGATGATGAGTTTATCAGAGGCCTCAGGGAAAACCTTCGTCTCGAGGTCTCTTGCGGTCGAGACTATGGAGGCTTGCTGAAAGTCATCACTGACCGCCTCGACAGAATTCTGGAACAGACCAAGGAACATGACGAGCCAAAATGTCCATCCTCTTGGGGCCCCATCAAGTGTTCCACGAGCACGAGCGACCAGGCACCCACAGTTCAGATCACTGGCCCAGCGCCTGGGGATCATTTCGAAGCCAAGGCCGCATCCTCTGCAGAAGCCTCGGATAGTGTGAGCAACCCAAGCTGTCCTTCGTCTTGGCGCAGAACCAACTGACATCTACAGGTTCGCTACGTGTCTGCTTTGAGCGCTGTTGTGAGTGCTGACTGCCGTGGTTTGGTCTGGCTGCTCGGGGACGTCGGTCTGGCTCTACTACTGACACACCTTCCCTCCCCCAGTGCGTCAGGCTAGGAGAGATACACAACCGTCTTGTTGATGTCTCGGAGAGGAGCAAAGAGCTCGAGAGAGAACAAGCTGGGCTCAGGTGCGTGTGCTGCGTCCGGACTTATTGCTGTCCCAAGTGGGCATGAGAGATTCTGCATGACTGACAGCCCTCTATGTATATGAACCGCGTAGGCAGCAGGCAGAGGTCACGGTCGACGAGCATATCCAGCTCCTACGCCAGTACAACAAGACAAAGGATGCTGGCCAGATGCTGATCGGCTTGATTGCCGACAGTCGTGCTGTCCCCGTTGGGTCGCTGTACCGCGACCGCGACTATGGCGTGAGTCTGGACGACTGATCAACACACAAGGAGCGCTGTACTAGGTAGGCGATTACCTTGAAATTGTTGCGCTGTATCCATCATAAAGACACTCGGTCTTATTTGGCCATTCAAATATTAATTACGAACGCCAGATAGTTTTGAGTGAGTGAAACGAATGTAGTCTACTTCCCTGCTTGACAAATAATTAATACCCATACTGAAGAAGATACCGCCAGCCAGGTTCAAAAATTGACGAGGAGCGCACCACCAAAAAACAGCGCAGCCGTGCCTGTTGCCGTCACATCTGAGGTGAAAGGGACGCTCGAACCAGAGCCGCCAGCTGCACCGCTGAACGCAGGTGCGCCACTGGTTGCAGTCGGGTTTACTGTAGCTGTGGGGCTGTTTGGGCTCAAGACACTGTCGGTCTTGTTAGCAACAGCAAGCACGCAAGTACACGCAAGTGGACGAAGCCGGAGCCTGCAAGCTGCAAGGAAACTTACCTATCGATTACGTGGGCGACTCCATTGTCCAGAAGCACGTCGGCGGTAACGACCCTGACCGAATTGACAAAGATGATCACGCCCTGTATTCAGACGAAGCATCATTCTGTGTCCAATTTTCTGATATAACATGGCCATTGTGAAGGAAGGGGTGAAGGGGTAGGTCTAACCATAGCTACGTCGACGGTCGCCACCAAGCCGGCCTGCGTCAGAGCCCCGGCGAACGCAGTGAAGTTAAGCAGGGGTTGGAGGACAACTTCACTGCCTCTTGATTGGGTGTCGTCGAAATCGACAGCACCGGTGCACGACCCCTGCGATAATGCTCACATGGATGGGGTATAGTATGTAATATTCACGTAGTACTCGGCGGCAGTAACCAGTACGTATTCTTTTTGTAACCGAAATCGGTACCATCAGTATCAGCACAAATTCACGAGCTCATACCTGATCAGCTGGCATGGCCTTCTCTCCTTGCCCACCATTCCGTGATGATGATAAGTTCTTCTCAGCCTTCTTTGCCTCCCTCTCCCTCGCGATCTGGGACGCAAACTTGCTCTTCAGCCGTAATTTCTCCCCATGACTATAAAAGTAAAACACAGGCGTCGTGACAAGCACAGCGATGATCGCCAGGATCGTGCTCGCCCACTCCAGCGGGTACTGTTTCCCGATATTGCTATACATGGGGCTCGAGTACAAGGCCGCAATGCCCGAGAGGAAATCCCGGGCAAAATCGTTGCCGCCCGTCGCGGAGGCTGCGTACACCCCGTAGGCGGCTACCGTGTAGTCGATGGAGCTCTGGTAGATCGAGTAGTTGGCGATGCCTACGAGGCAGGAGAAGATCATGGGCGCGATCCAGGGGATACCGTAGCTCGGGCCGAGCGATGTCCACGCGAAGCCGATCAGCCCGATGGGCTCGAGAAGGATCACGTACCGAAGCCACCAGAGCCTGGCCTCTGGGGACACCGAGTCTGGCCCATCTTTTCTCCTGCGCTGACGGAACATGTGTATTGATGGCAGGAAGGAGAAGTAGGCGAGGATGTAACCGACGAGGAGGCTTGAGGAAGAACCATTTACGATCAGCACTATCACCTCAAACAAGAGAAGAGTGGAGGGCGCAAAAGGGGCCCAACGAGACGGAGGGGGGGCAAAATTACTTACGGTATAAACGCCAGGCTGATCCCGATCGTGCCAAAGCCCCATTGTTTGTAGACCGGCTGAAAACCCTGTAGGAAGATGAAGATGAGGTTATCGCTGAAGCCACTCACAGTCGAGAGCCAGGCCACGATGGGCTCGGTGATCAGCATGTAGAACGGTCGACTCCAGATGACAAAGACCTCCCGCGCTGTCATACGCCTCTTCTTCACCTCGTTCGGGCCCCAGATGTTCTCACCACTCTTTCGCCTCTTTTTCGCCAGCCGGTCGAGGATAATCGTGGACCGTGTCTCGGGGACGCAGAAAAAGTGCAGGAGCTGCACGGCACCGCCGGCGATGAGTTGCGTATAGAAAATCCACTGCAGAGGCTGCCTCGCCTCCACAAAACCGCCCACAACGGCACCGACCACGGAGCCACCGACAGAGCTCAAGACGAGGAAGGCGATGGCGTATTCCTGATCCTCAGGCTCCCACATGTCAGCTAGAACACCAAGTGTGACGCTCCCTCCGGCCGTCGAGAGCCCTCCCAGAAGTCGGCAGATCACGAGCGTGGCATAGTTGGGCGCATATGCACATGGGAACTGCCAGATGTTGACTAGGAGGAGGCTGAGTTGCTGTGTTGGCCAGCGACCGAGTTCCTCGGACCAAGGTGCCCAGAGTTCGCAGCCAAAGGCGTATGCACAGAGGAACGTGAGTTGTGGCACGCGTGCGGCCTGCTGGCTGATGTGAAACTTCTCGGCCACGCCGTCGACAGCGTTGGCGTACAGAGAGGCATTGAGATTAATACTGATCTGGATCAGGAACATGATGGTGAGAATAAACCACTTCCTCCATGTTGGGTAGGAGTAGCCTAGGTGTTCATAGGCGTCTTCTTCTTTGAGCTCGGGCTTATTAGCTAATTTGTTCTCTGGCTGCGAGGGCTGTTCAGGTGCGGCCAAGCCTTGAGGTGCTGTATCTTCCACATGATGGTCCTCAGGCTTGACATCAAGAGCGTTGTCCTGGGTGGGATGGTCCATTTTTGCAATCACATTAGACTTGCACGCGGGGCCCTTGGCAGGATCCCACGACAAGGAGAAGATTGTGAGCTTTTTGGAAGGTCCTTTTCTTGTCTTCACTAGTGAAGAGAGGAACGATGTCAATTCATAGACCATGCATGCTTGTGTTGTATCTACTCTGCGAGGCTGGCGTTGAGGGCCCTTTATATGGCCCATGTTGTTTTCAGCTTCTCGCCCGTCTTCCTACTGCTGTATGATCAGATAGTGAGCAGGACAGGGCCCTGCCGCCCCTGACCAGCAACCATGCGCCCAGTCCTTCCTGTGACCACATCATGATGCGCAGCCGTGAATCGCAGGTGTGCGAAAGGAGGCAGCACCAACGCTTGTCAGCATTGGAGTCCGAGAAGGATCAGGCAAAGTGGCTTGCCAAGTTCCAATCAGGCCGCTCGTCCACCCATCCACCCCGCGTCTCGGGCGCTGCGAGCCGCATCCCCTTCTCCACCATCTGCATCTTCTTTGTCCTGCAATGACGTAGTTGGACGCTCTCAGCCATCAGATGACAGTCATGGAATTGGCGACCGTCCGAGAAGACGCCCGCATTCTGTTCGAGCCACGACATCACAGTTGATGAGCTTTCGTCGATCGATCTATACGCTGGGTCGGAATCCTTCAGTAGAACTAGCAGCAAGACTGGCCAGCAGACGCTTGAGGAGGTGAAGACCTGTCGGCTCATGTTCTGGCCCCAATGAGGCTTCTGAAAGACCACCGCTCTATAGCTGTACTGGCGCCATTGCTCAAGGAGGCGCTGTGTGTTAGGTGGAAGTGTGTTCGAGTTCAGCCGCGGGGCTTTTCAATGAAATCTTGAAGACCATCAGGACATCCTTCACGCCTCAGGTCCCGGGCGTCCATCCAGCCATTTGCTCATATACGGCCCGTCCAGCCAGTATCCCAACTTTTTATAGTAGCTCCTGACCCCAACACCCGAAATGACGCTGATCTTTTCGCTGCCGTGCTCGTCCCTGGCGATGCGTTCGGCCTCTTCCATCAACAATGTCCCAAAGCCTTGGTGCTGAAACTTCTTGGGGTCCCGCGCATGGACCGATACTGCCGTGCCGTAGACATGCAGTTCCCGCACCAGACTCGTCTGCTGGCCCACCAGCTCTTCACGATACGTGTACTTCTCAGTGCACTTGCGCAGCCGGAGCAGGCCGACGAGAATATCCTGCTTAGGGTCCTCGTAGGCGAGAAACGACTCCCAGCCACCATTGGCCGTGTAGTCCCTCCTAACGAGCTCGATCTGGTTGGGCCGTATCTTGTTCTTGACCTCGTTCACGCCTACCTCTCGGGTCCGCACATCGCGGCAGGTGGTGCCAAAGTCCTTCATGCGGGCGAGAGCAAGCTCGCGAAGGTTCCCGTTCTCCACGCCGGATGTGACGAGAGGCATCGGGATATCACGCTGGACACGGTATATGCGAGTCCATGGCGGGATCAGGGCTAGAATACGGGCGACTAAGTCGATCAGACCGTTGGGGGTGTAGTTTTGATACCGTCCCGTCCTCCACAGCTCGTAGAGTCCCGTGCCTCTGATCACGAGCGTCGGGTAGATCTTGAGACCATCGGTTCGGAAAGCTGGATTTTCAAAGTACTCGCGGAACTGGTCAAGATCCCGCTCCATGCCGACGTTGGGAAGATCTGGCATCATGTGGCTGACCACCTTGAAGCCGGCATCTTTGGAGAGACAAAACGTCTCGGCCACGGCAGCCACAGTGTGCCCACGGTTCGTGTCGCGCGCGACGTCCTCGTACAGAGACTGCACACCAATCTCCAGCCTTGTGCACCCATACCGCAGCATGCTGGACAGGTGCGGCTGCAGACAGTAGTCTGGTCTCGTCTCTATCGTGATGCCGACGCATTTTGTGTTGCTCATCTCGCCGGCCTCGACAGCCTCGTCGACGTTGGAGGTCTGGTATCCGCTGAGGGCGTTGTGCAGCTGCGAGATGAAGTCGTCCCTGTACGTCTCGGGCAAGGACATGAAGGTGCCGCCCATGATGATGTACTCGACCTTGTCGACGGAGTGACCGAGGGACTTGAGCTGGTCGACACGGCCGCGCGCCTGCTCGAAGGGATCGTACCTCGCCCGGATGGCGCGCATGGAGGTGGGCTCGTAACCGGTATAGGACTGTGTGCTGTACTCGAAGTCGGAGTCTGGCCCACCGGGACAGTAGACGCAGATGTTGCCAGTGTAGGCAATGTGTGGGCAGCGGTGAGGTTTGCACATGACGGCGACGACAGCTATGCCCGAGGAGGTCCGGATGGGCTTCGCGACGAGCTTGGGAAGGATGTACTTCTTGTAATGTTCGGGAACAGCGGCAATGATGGCAGTCAAGGGCGGCATGTTGTTGATCTTGTGCTTCTTGGCTAGCCTCGAACGAACAGCGTTCAGGTTGAGGTCCTTCTTCGGGCGTGCATAGTCCTGGGCGGCCTCGTGGTCCTTGATGAGGGCATTGGCAATGTCTGCGCAACATCGCAGGAAGCGCTCATTCTCTGGAGGCAGGTCGGCATCTTTCTTGCGACCAGACTTGGTCACTGTCACCGTTGTGGTCGCCATGGAGAGAATAGAGATGAGAGTGTCATGGAGGTAGGCAGATACTTTGAGTAGGTAGGCAGGAAGGTTATTGGGTTGACAGGTTGTGAAGTCTCAAAAAGTTGTTGTGGGGAATGTTCAAAATAGAGTATCGACTATTCGTCAGGACCTGTTGTACATGGTAGTAGTAGGTAGTGCAGCAGCGATGGGAGGAGGGGGGTCGGAGGCTCCTGCTGTACTTCTCTGTAGTGGGGGTTCTGAGATTCTGTTAGTGCAGCGTCTAGGTGGCTGATAAGGGACTGATAAGCAGCAGGGGCAGCTGGTGAGTCGGCAGGCATGATGGGAAGAAAAGAAAAAGCTACTTCCAATTTGGGAGCAGTGTGGATCCTATGCGGTACATATGACGGTACTTGCTATGATAGTATTCTTTAGCGGTACTGAGGAGGTACCCCTGTGCCCTGAGCCCGCCCACAGTGGGTAACAGGTGAGGCATGTGGGCAATAGACAACTGCAAGACTTGGTCACTGGGAGCTGCTGCAACGAAACAAACCTCAGCGACTGCCTTTCCAGCCAAGCTTAATCCAAAACCACCTCAACCTGAACCGAGCCTCCATCTTCGCGACACAACCCTTTCCTTTTTCTTTCCCCTTGCCCTCCTTTCTACTCTCCTCTCCTCACACATCCTTTCCCTCACCTGCCAGAGCTTACCCAAAATGCAGGCCTTTGCAAGACAAGCGCGGCTCTCGACAGCCTCGGCTTCGACGCTGCGACACCTCTGCAAGAGGACCTACAGTGCCCAGACTGGCCCCTACACCAACACCATCGAGAACCTCAGGATCAACGCCGATACCAAGGTCATCTTCCAGGGCTTTACTGGCAAGCAGGGAACGTAAGTTGCTACATTGTCTTTTGTGCTTCTCTTCTGCTGTCGCGACTCTTATCGCAAAATCTCTCGAGCAAGGGCCCAGGGAAGGAAGAAAAAGAAGAAAAATAGCAAAGAAAAGATCATTAAAGATCACAAAGCAAAAATCACCGCCTGCGCCGAGATTCGCATGCTAACATGACCTTTTTCTCTTCATAGATTCCACGCTGAACAGGCCATTGCCTACGGTAATTACATATTCCCCTCGAAGGCTGTTGCGCGACAAATGACAAGCGTCTGATCACATACATCGTATCTCTCGTCTGCAGGCACCAAGGTTGTGGGAGGAACGAACCCAAAGAAGGCCGGCACCACCCACCTCGACCGTCCCGTCTTCGCCTCCGTCGCCGATGCTGTCAAGGAGACCGGTGCGACCGCCACAGGAATCTTTGTCCCGTAAGGAATCATTCACCCAAAAGAGAGGCTGGCCTGCATACACACAAGGATTTAGACGTGGCATGTGATGGTCAGAACATAAGGCCGGTCTTGCTGACTGCAACAGTCCTCCCCTGGCAGCAGGAGGTATCCAGGAGGCCATCGAGGCTGAGATCCCCCTTGTGGTCTGCATCACTGAGGGTATCCCTCAACATGGTCAGTTGTCCCCATGGCTCCCCTCCACTGTACGTGTCGCCATCGGCAGCTATCTGACAAGACACCCTTCCCAGACATGGTGCGCATTACGTCCATGCTCAAGACCCAGTCCAAGACTCGCCTCGTCGGCCCCAACTGCCCCGGTATCATTGCCCCCGGCCAGTGCAAGATTGGCATCATGCCCGGCTTCATCCACAAGCGCGGCCGCATTGGCATCGTCTCCCGCTCCGGTACCCTGACCTACGAGGCCGTCAACCAGACCACCCAGGCTGGTCTGGGCCAGTCGCTTGTCGTTGGTATCGGTGGCGATCCCTTCTCCGGCACGAACTTCATCGACTGCCTCAAGGTCTTCCTCCAGGACCCAGAGACGGATGGCATCATCATGATCGGCGAGATCGGTGGTTCCGCCGAGGAGGACGCCGCCGACTTCCTGCGTGAGAACAACACCGTCAACGGTGGCAAGCCTGTCGTCAGCTTTATTGCTGGTATCTCTGCGCCTCCTGGACGCCGCATGGGCCACGCTGGTGCCATTGTGTCTGGTGGCAAGGGTGGCGCCGACTCCAAGATCAAGGCCCTAGAGAGCGCCGGTGTCATTGTCGAGCGCTCGCCCGCCGGTCTGGGTAAGGCCCTCCGCGACGAGTTCGTCCGACGGGACCTGCTGTAAAGCTGCGGCCTCCGCCATGGCGATCTGGAGAGAGGAAGACCTGATGGCTCTTCATGCGCCTCTCGAGGGGTAGATAGTGGGCTTCAGTTTTGTATGATCCCTCTCACCGGAGGGAACATGGATCTGTGTACAAGGAACCATTGGATGGCAGGAAGGCTCGGCGGGCATCATATTGTAGCCCCATGAACGGGGGTTGCCTCTTTTCTCATTCGCAAATTTTCATAGACTTGGGTGGAAGCGGCGTGGTGTCCAAATGCATTTTTCTCATACCCAAATACACTCACTGTCCTGGTGGACCAAGCTATATGTATATGTAAGCCTATCCTGGCGTCTTTTGTACGAGGACGGGCCCTGGCTAGACTGGTGTGGTGCATCACTATAGTAGGGCCACAAAAGAATAGTAGACTTCGAATTGAGATTTCTATAACAGCTTACGAAATATTCCCATCCTTGAATTTAATGGCGAGGCTGAGCTGAGCCGAGTGATCAAAAATGCTTCATGTACCCCTTGCCTGACCTGAAACGCCTTGACTGCGGAAGCGACTTGGAAATTCGTCGGCCGTCATGCCCTTAGGAACCGCTCAAGACTTTGCTGTGTAGACGACATGATCTGTCGACTCCCATCTCTTGAACACCAACTTGTGCAACAACACACGCGCGCGCGCGCACACACACACACCAAAAAATAAAAAATAAAAAGCAATGCTTATCTTCGTATCACACACCCTTGGTCTCCTGTTTGCACCGAATGCCCATGGAACCAGGCTCTTGTATGGGCAAGCCGACCCCCGAGTCTTTGGCTCGGACAGAAAACACAGGCCAATTCTCTGGCCTGCCCTGTTCCGCTCCCATGTCCCTTGGCATGAGACAATGACAGCTCTTGCTTGTTCCACACTCTTTTCGTCCATGCAACATCCCGACCCTCGACCTGTGTGCGCATGTTCAGTTCTCGCCCAAGAGACGGGCCGTGACATCTCCCATGTAGGCCTCTTCCATCTCGTAATCTTCGCCGCCATTCCGGTCGATACCCACGTATGCGAAGGCGTCGACGACGCTATCGAGCTCGAAGCCCATGTTGACGAAGCGGTCGACCATGTTTTTGTTCCAGCCCTGATATCTGTTTTCCTCCCCAAATCCCAGAAAAAATACGTCAGCATATGTGCGAGGGTTTTGGTCACAATTCTGCCCCATACGAGGACAGGAAGGAGGTGGGGGGGGGGGGACCATGTCTTCTTACCGGTTAATGTCGTCCTCCTTCTTAGCCTTGCTCTTCCGCTGTATCTGATCGGGGGCAGGATGTATCCTCGGGGCCCCGGCGTATCTGACGGCCCAGTCATGTGCGACGCTCTCGAAGTACTCGGGATCTTCCATCATCATCTTGGCAACCTCTGCGTCTTGGGGGTCTTTAGGGTTCGGGGCCTCGAGGAGCATGCGCAGAGAGAGGAGCGCGGTCTTGATGGTGCCGACAGGGGACCAGCCGTTGCCAAGGACGTCGAGACAGATAGCGCCCTGTATTTTTTGGTTATCGCCGCAGAAACGGTGTTTAGTATGATAGTCCTTGCGGTGGTGGTGGTAATGGTGGAGACGGGTCGAGTCTGAGCATCTCGGTTGTCAAAAAGAGAACTCACAGTCTGGCTGCTGACGTTGGGATGCCACATCTTGGTGTCAAACTTCATGATGGGTGACTTGAAGGGATACATGTCTGGTATCAGGATGTCCACCACGTATGTCCCACCGGCATAAGGGGTATCTGGAGGGCCGGGAAAGGTGCCCTTGAGGTGTGTCAGGTTGCTCTGGTCGATGGGAGATGCAGAAACACCTGACTTGTCCCTGTCCTGGTGCATGTCTGCCAGCTCTTTTGAAATCCTGCGCTCACGAGTGGTGGCCATGTTGGAGGATTGAGGGGGAAGAAGAGAGATGTTGATCGTTTTCTGTCCAACCTGTAGTGGAGAAAAGGATTGGTAAGAACACTCTCAGTCTGACGTTGAGGCTGCAGGTTAAGTCTGGTAGGTGTGGTCGACGGTTGTCGTGTGCTGGAATTGGGCCTTTTCCACCCCTCCCTTTTTTCTTCTTTCGGAAGGGAAGAGGAAGATGAGGGGTGGAGGGGGGAGGGCGGGGGAGGGGGGAGAGAGAGAGAGAGAGGGAAGGTGAAAACGGTGCTTTACAGTTGAGGTCAAGGATAGAAGGCTAAGTTCGATGTTGAGGGGTCACGAACAAAGTGCCACGACTCGCCGTCACCTGTCACAGGCAGGATTGACCCAGTCCAGTCCAGTCCAGCCCAATCCAATCCGACCTGGTGAAGACACCCTACAGCCTTCTCAAGGCTACAAGAGAGTGAGGCAGTGATCAGAGAAACAAGAAATGGGCACGGATGAACAGCTGAAAGGTGTGGGGCGGGGGAGAAAAAGAGTCAGGCTCCAAGGTGCTGCAGAGGAGAAGGAGGAGGAGGACTCGGTATTATTAGTGTGGTCTTGCAGGCTTGCAGTTTCTAGATGCTTCGTACTAGCCCATATGCAGTAGAGTACCGCGGTACTCAAGAGCAATCGACTCAGTACTTGGATGGCCGGCGCAGGATAAAGTAAGAGCGATCCAGTGGAAGGCAGATTCAATGGGTAGCTTACAGCAGTGACCTCATTGGACTGGCCTTGCAGTGAGGGGCCTAGCCCACTACAAGGTACCATGCATGTATTGTGGTACTACAGTACATACTGTACTATGATACCTCGAGTCCAAGCTAGCAGCCAATCCCTTGCCCCGGCAGGCAATTATGTGTAGCTTTTGGAGCACTAACCAGTTCAGCAACCGCCCCTGGCTGCGTGTCAGTGTGGCAGCCTGATTACCTAACCCCGACCCAGTCCACCTACCTCTGCAGCTTGTCTGGCTGCTTCCCATTTATCATCAAAGCAATCAAGCAGCAACAAGTCAACCGTCCAAACCACCTTCACCTCCAGGCTTTTCCCAAGGCCCCTTCGAAGAGAGACACTCTATTTCTCTAGACCTTTCGAACGCTCCTGTCCTGCCTTGCCACGATCGCCAATCCCAAACCGAACATCCCTCGCAGCTGAACTGTCAACATGGTACGCCGAATTCCATGGCCTTCGTCCACATCCTGCATTTTTTGGCCGTGCGCGCCTCTCGCAGCATCCATCTAGCATCATTTACTGACGAGATCCTCTTCAAAACAGGGTCAGAACCAGTCTGGTATGGGCCCAGGCCAGGATGGCCGCGACGAGAAGGACAAGAAGGTACGCTTTGCTTATCCACGATCCCCCGGATTTTTTCATCCCCGGCCTTCTTCTTTGTAATGGTTGCGAAGCCCTTTTTGCTGACATTCTCTCGTTTTCCAACCGTACAGAAGGACAAGCCCAAGTATGAGCCCCCACCAAAGCCTACCATGCGCGTTGGCCGCAAGAAGAGAAAGCAGGGTGGTACCAGCGCTGCCGCCAAGCTTCCCGCCGTCTACCCCAGCCAGCGCTGCAAGCTCCGTCTGCTGCGGATGCAGCGCATCCACGACCATCTGCTCCTCGAAGAGGAGTACGTCGAGAACCAGGAACGCCTCCGCAAGGCAAAGGCGGCCAAAGACAGCTCTGCTCCTGCCGCCGCTGACGACCACGCCGATGACCGCAACGCCGACGAGCGCGGCCGTGTCGACGACATGAGAGGAAGTCCCATGGGTGTCGGCACCCTCGAGGAGATGATCGACGACGACCACGCCATCGTTTCCAGCACCACCGGCCCCGAGTACTACGTCAGCATCATGAGCTTTGTCGACAAGGACCTTCTCGAGCCCGGCGCCAGCGTCCTACTGCACCACAAGAGCGTCAGCATCGTGGGCGTCCTTACGGACGATACGGACCCCGCCGTCAGCGTCATGAAGCTAGACAAGGCTCCGACTGAGTCATACGCGGACATTGGCGGCTTGGAGCAGCAGATCCAGGAGGTCAGGGAGTCGGTCGAGCTGCCACTGCTGCACCCGGAGCTGTACGAGGAGATGGGTATCAAGCCGCCCAAGGGCGTCATTCTCTACGGCGCCCCAGGTACTGGAAAGACGCTCTTGGCCAAGGCCGTGGCCAACCAGACGTCTGCAACCTTCCTTCGCATTGTTGGCTCCGAGCTGATCCAGAAGTATCTTGGCGACGGCCCCCGCCTGGTCCGCCAGCTCTTCCAGGTCAGTCCAGCACCCTTGTCAGATGAACAATCAAAGAGTCTTCTCCGCTAACATATATGATACACACACAGGTCGCTGGCGAGAATGCTCCGTCGATTGTCTTTATTGATGAGATTGATGCTATCGGCACGAAGCGTTACGAGTCTACGTCGGGTGGTGAGCGAGAGGTGCAGCGGACCATGCTTGAGCTTCTCAACCAGCTGGATGGCTTTGATGACCGCGGCGACGTCAAGGTCATCATGGCAACCAACAAGATCGAGACCCTGGACCCTGCCCTGATTCGGCCTGGCCGGATCGACCGAAAGATCCTCTTCGAGCCTCCAGACCAGAACACGAAGCGCAAGATCTTCAATCTGCACACGTCCAAGATGAACCTCAACGAGGATGTGGAATTGGAGGAGTTCATCGCGCAGAAGGATGATCTCTCTGGCGCCGATATCAAGGCCATCTGCTCTGAGGCCGGTCTGCTAGCACTGCGAGAGAGGCGTATGCGAGTGCAGATGTCCGACTTCCGGTCTGCTCGTGAGAGAGTGCTCCGGACGAAGCAGGAAGGCGAACCTGAGGGATTGTATTTGTAGTCTTGACAAGTGTATATTGTACTTTGTTCCTTTAGATGAGGAAAGGCAGGGAGTTTAATGAGGAAACTCATCACTACAGGCGAGCAATAGCATGGCCAGGCGATAGCTGACGAATAGAAATGCATTGGGCCGACCTTCTCTTGGCTCATACTGACGAAAGCTTTGCCGACGCACCACACAATTACCCAGGGGATTTTTTTCTTCTTCCTGTTTTCTTTTCATAAAATAGAAATTAGTATTTTCTCTTTCAATTAATATTAGTCGAGGATGACAAAGTGGTTATGGGCTGATATGGAGGTCTCTGGAGGATTGCCGGTTTAGGAAAGCCGTGATAATGACGGGTGGGTTTCGTGTGTGCCAAGGGAAGAGGGAGTCAAAACTGGCTTGACTAATGCTCCACCCTTTGCCGCCCTATACGCTTCAAGATGATCGTCATCACATGCAACGAGGGGACGTGTCCCATGCGTGCGGCTGTGCATGTAGTTCATGAATCCAAATATCAAACAGAGGCCCTGGACCGCATCCCGCGACTATGCGCGATTTCTGACCGCCTGTTATGCCTCTACCATCTCTCTCCCTTCTCATCCCTCAATCCATGTTACAACGTATACGTAAAAGGCCGTTAGCTTCTATCCCGAAATGAGTTTGGCATGAGGCATTTCCCAAAGCCGATGGCATGGCCTGGGACATAATTCCCTCGGGATGCCTGAAGCGAGACATCTCCTTGTGCTGCACAACAATGCAAGCTGCTCATCCATTCAATCATCTTCCCTCCCTTGTTCATCAGTCCTCCCAGCCTCCCCCGGCCCCTTCTCTTCCCCTCACAGGCTCACCGCCGTAATAGCAGCTTTCGAGTTCACGTACAGTAATAATTATTAGAGTTTCTCGATGAGGGATTTTGGTCAACTGACTCCTCTGCAGCGTTGGAGTGTGCAGATGGATCATCTTCATGCTGCTACGTAGATTCGGGTGGTCTGAACAAATCACATGGAAAACGTCCATGATGTTTCCTCGTTGTGCAAAGCAATTATGCTCTGCTAGAGCGCTATAACCGCCAAGTCGTGTGCTTGGATGTACCGTGGTTGTGCTGCACTGCCTCGAGACCGCGTGAATCATTTGACGAGCTAATAGGCAACATTCCGAGGATGCCTTTTTGAGATTGCAGAGTATCCATTGAGAACGACACTGTGATTTTCCTTCTCCGCTTCGAGAACTCTTTGCAGCAAAGTATAATAACAGATATGTAATACTGAAGAGGGCAAGGCTCAGTCTGCTAGTATCTACGATCCTCCCGCTCCACTTCCTTTTGCCTCCATCTTCATGATGAGGGTATTGCACCAATCCCAAATCAGTCCATGCTCTTCCCGTTTGACATTAGTCTTCCTCCCTCCTGCTGTGTCGTGGATACAAACCCAATTTTGTCCCTGGACCCTCGAATATAAATCCCTCCTCCATCGTGGTCAGGGTCTTCTTTTCCCGAGACTTTTTCTTGCATATCTACTTGTTTTCCTCCTATTGACACACCTACACTTATTACTCCTTCTGCCATCCACTCCTGCTATATGGTCTTCAGTGTCTCTCAGAGCTACCAGGCCTATCTTGCCATGGACGAAGACGACAACCAGAGGTCTACCCCAGACCGCATCCGCTTCAAGATTTCGGACGAAGAAGCGGCCAGAGCCTCGAGCAGCCGTGGCAAGCATGGCTCGACTCTCAATAATGCTACACTTCCGCTGGCTCGTTCGTCGACTGTAATCTCAGAAGACGCTGAGCCGTTTCGTCCTGTCAGTAGTCGTGGGAGCATGACGATAGAGCCTGCGGCTGCTTTGCCGATTCAATACCGGACTCTGTAAGCCACTAACAGATGATGATGTAGCAGATCATTGATTATACTTTATTTTGTTTCAATGGTGATCAGATGCTAACTACCAGGCAGATCGATTGATATCGACGACGCCAAGGGCAAAGACAAGAAGAATGCTGCAGTCACAGGTAATGATCTGGTTTTCCCGAGCCTTGATGGCTGATATTTTCTTGTCCTGAAGAAATATGTCCTTTCTATCTCTGACACACAAGACAAAATTAACTCCCTATTATTGAACTATCAGATCTCGGCGACCTAGAATGGCATACCATCACGAGCGACGAGCTCATCCAACGTCTCAACTCGTCCCTCAACGACGGCCTCTCGGAAGAACAAGTAAAAACCCGCCAACAGCGCTATGGCAAAAACGCGCCCTCACCACCACAGACCCATCATTTCAAGACTATCGCGGGATACTTCTTCAAGGGGTTCGGCTCCGTCCTCCTCACCGCGGCCATCCTTGTCTTCATCGCCTGGCGACCCCTAGGTGACCCCCCTGCGCAGGCAAACCTCGCCCTTGCCATCGTTCTGGTTGCCGTGTTCCTCATCCAGGCTGGGTTTAATATGTGGCAGGACTGGTCTTCGGGCCGCGTCATGGCGAGTATCAAGAACATGCTGCCTGACGAGTGCCACGTTGTCCGGGACGGCACGCAAAGGACACTATTTGCGTCTGATTTGGTTCCTGGTGATGTTTTGTTGATCAAGGCTGGCAACAAATTACCGGCGGATGTGAGGTTTACACAGGTGTCGTCGGATGCGAAATTTGATCGGTCTATTCTTACTGGTACGTTCTCGGCTGCAGAACCTCAGATAACTTCTTCATATTTCCCTTCCTCGAAAACAAGATTCTCTGTGGTGTAAAGAATTGTCTGACTTTGTCAAAACATCCCTCCAGGCGAATCGGTGCCCCTCTCAGCCGCAGTCGACTCGACAGACAAGAACTACCTCGAAACGAAGAATATTGGCCTCCAAGGAACACACTGTGTCTCCGGAACATGCACTGGCGTTGTTGTTGCCACAGGGAACCGCACCGTGTTTGGAAGAATTGCCAAACTGACGAATGCGCCCAAGACTGGCATGACTACACTTGAGCGTGAGGTGCTGAATTTTGTCTTGATTATATGCTCGATTATGGCTATCATGATTATTCTTGTCTTGATACTTTGGTACGTCTCAGCAGATGTATTTCTTTTTGTTTTTATCTTTCTTACATGGCGACGGGCATGGTCTATGAAGCTGGTCCTTCTTTGAATTAACACTTGATATTTCCTTAGGGCCGCATGGCTAAGAAAAGAACATCCAGACTGGATCAATGTCCCCACGCTCATCGTCGACTGCGTCTCGGTGGCGGTGGCTTTTATTCCCGAGGGCCTCCCTGTAGCCCTGACGGCGAGTCTGACAATCAGTGCTAACATGATGCGCAAGAACAAGATCCTTTGCAAGTCTCTGAAGACTGTCGAGACTCTGGGATCAGTGTCTGTCATCTGCTCAGACAAGACCGGAACTCTGACTGCGGTATGTGGTCAAAATCTGTTCCAAGTCTTATGAAGGATTGATTTAGTACCAATTAGTTTATATGCTTATTGTCTTTTGGTGATTAGAACAAGATGCAGGTCAAGGAATGCTGTCTGGGCCTCGAGATGATGGCAGCAGACGCGGCACGAGACATGCTCGTCGCAGAGCGCAACACGGCTGGGAGATTCGCGGGCAATGCCCTCGACCAGCTGCGCACCATAGCAGGTCTCTGCAACTCGGCTGAATTCGATTCTCAGACCCGAAGACTGCCCTTGGCCGAGCGCAAGATCCACGGCGATGCGACTGACTCTGCCATCCTCCGCTTTGCTGAGTCTCTCGGCCCCGTCTCGGAGCTGAAGAGGTGCTGGCAGACAAATTTTGAGCTTGCCTTTAACAGCAAGAACAAGTTTATGATCAGGGTGCTGGGGCTCACGCACCCTGAAGGCCTTGAAGATGCAGTTCCCATGGATACAGCCTCCATGTTTGAGCCTGGTGATATGTAAGAAGAAGATGAAGATCCCTATTTTCCTTTTTTTCACTCATTATCACGTTCATTTCGTATTACTAACGCATGCATGGCCTCCTCAAAAAGGCTTCTTACCATCAAGGGCGCCCCTGATAGGCTCCTCGACCGTTGTAGCCGCTACATCGGCAGGACTGGAGCATCGCACATCCTCAGCGACACGACGAGAGAGCGCATCGAGGCCATACAGCAAGAGTATTCTGCCCAGGGCCGTCGCGTGCTTCTCCTCGCCCACAAAGCCCTCTCGCGCAGCTCCATTCGGTCTACGTCCCCCTTGTCCTCCGCATTCGAGGGCGAAGTGACCCAGCAGGCAAAGTCCGGCCTCACGCTGGTCGGGCTTGTGGCCATAGCTGACCCGCCGCGCCCTGAGATCCCACAGGTTATCCAGACGTTAAGGGGTGCTGGGATCCGAATCTTCATGGTGACGGGCGACTTTGCGCTGACGGCTCAGGCCATCGCGGCGGAGTGTGGGATTATTACCAGTCCTGCTGCGTCGGTCAGGGACGCTTCTGCCCTCAGCAGACATCCTCTGGCCCATTCCTCGGAGTTGAATGATACTAATATCTATAATACCACCAACTCTACCGTCCACCACCACCACCCACCCCGCAACGATGCGTTCTCGCCAACCTCGATCGTCCTTACAGGTCCTGACCTCATGGCCATGAACGAGTCCCAGTGGGACCAGCTGGCCTACTCGTACACAGAAGTAGTCTTTGCCCGGACCACGCCAGAGCAGAAACTGCGCATCGTCCGCGAGCTGCAGGTCCGGGGCTTGGTCGTCGGCATGACAGGCGACGGGGTCAACGACGCGCCCGCGCTCCGGGCTGCGGACGTGGGCATCGCTGTGGGGTCGGGCAGTGATATCGCGGTCGAGGCTGCGGACATGGTGCTGCTCGAGAGCTTCGGGAGTATCGTCGAGGCTGTGCGGTTTGGGCGCATGATGTTTGATAACCTCAAGAAGACGATTGCGTATCTGCTGCCTGCTGGGAGTTTTTCCGAGTTTTGGCCCGTGTTTACCAATGTGGCGTTTGGTCTGCCGCAGGTCTTGAGCAGTTTCTTGATGATTGTGATCTGGTAAGTCGGATTCTGTCCATCGAAATAAGAAAGCGTTCAGCCTTGGTGTTCTGTGTTATTAATCTATGAGGAATCTTGAATTCATATTTAGCTGCTTCACGGACTGTCTGGCCGCCACAGCCCTGGCCTACGAGAAACCCGAAGCCGACGTGCTGCTGCGCCCGCCACGCGTCATCGGTGTCGACAGGCTGGTGGACTGGAAGCTCATCGTGCAGTCGTACGGCTTCATCGGCTTCATGGAGACGCTCGCTTCCTTCGCCATGTCCTACTGGTATCTGCAGCGCAGCGGAACCCCCTTTGGCGCACTGTGGTTCGGGTTCGGCAACCTGCCCGCTGGTGTCGACGAGGCGTACTACACGGACAAGCTGAGCGTGGCCAGCTCCATCTACTTTGTCAACCTGGTCGTCATGCAATGGTTTAACCTGCTGTCGGTAAGAACAAGACGGCTGTCCTTGTTCCAGCACCCGCCGCTGGGCAACAGGGCCACGCAGAACCTGTGGCTGTTCCCTGCGGTCCTCTTTGCGCTGGTCATGGTCTTTTTCTGGTGTTACATTCCTAGGCTGCAGCATGTTCTGGGCACGGCGGCGGTGCCTGTCGAGTATTGGTTCTTGCCGATGGCGTATGGACTGGGGATTTTGTTGTTGGATGAGGGGCGTAAATTCTGGGTGAGGAGCTGGCCCCGTGGCGTGATGGCCAAATGGGCGTGGTAAAAGATAGTCATGTATGAAAAAATGGAAATTATTTGTTTGTATAGAGGCAGCTTTCTGGGTTTGCTTCTGGCACGTCAAACATCTCTTTGACATCTTTTCTCTTCAGTGACCAGAGCGCAACCAAAAGAGTCTCATACCATTTATCCATCTACGGCTAATACCTCTCCGCCTCCTCTCTCTGAATAGTTATGTTCTAATTAAAAGAGTGGGCTGTCTCTTTGTTAAAGTCGTCTTATCTGTGCGAGCTGCACAAAAACCGAAACGCCATCAAGATCCTACGAATAAGTAGCCATATTTCTCGCAGATCTTCATCCAATCATCTGAAAGATGTCTGAGTGGCTCAGTTGGTTAGAGCGTTGGTCTCATAGCATGACTCGGTGGAACAAACCATCGGGAGCACCAATCCAAAGGTCGTGAGTTCGAGTCTCACCTCGGACACTTACATTTTTGCATCTTTTTCATTTTTCCAAGCATGAGAAGAGTCTTCCCCTCCTCCTCAGAATGAATGGGGGAAATTGATTTTATGATGAGGGGTAGTAAGTAGGTGGTAATTTAAGTCTGCAAGTCGCATGAATGGAGCGAGAGGGCTTGGGGATGCAGAAGCAAAGAACGTGTTTATGACTTCAAGGTAGGAGGAGGACATTGGAGGGACCATCTATAAATAATCTGTATCTCCCTTTCTCTGATGAGGGAAGTTACCAGTTGTCTTTGATTGTCTCATGTCAGTTACTTTCTGTCTGTTCTCTTTTCTCATCTTGGGCAACGATTCGCTTTCAGCGAGCCTGGAAACGGCCTGCTTTGTTCATGCAGCCACGTCGAAAATAGATCTACCATTCACTAGGTACTTGAGGAAATGTGTACTAAACAGTATTTTCATATGGAACACGGGACGAAATACTCAGTTATACACTCATTTGGTACGCGTACAGAGCTGCACCGCCTTTTGGCGACCTGGCCAATCATTTTACATCGTTCTAGGCCCACCACACAACCACGGCGCAGTCCTGCAGGATTATGTTTATCTTTCTCCGTTCTAGCTCTTGTCTCTCTCTCTTCCTTCGGACTGGACCCATCTTAATAGGTGACTTCGGTAGAATCCGAACGAGGCGATGCCTTTTGGCCGGCGAACCCAAGGTTGAGGCTATGCTGCTCCTATGGTAGGTAGGAGTGGGGAATGATAGTCCCCTGTCCCCCCTCCCTCCGTTTTGCCGGTTTATACTGCTTATAGAGACCTTGCAGCATGACATCACAATCACAGGACCGTCTTGTCTCTCTTTTCAGGTGTGTATTGCTCTAATTTGGCAGTATAGCGTCGGCTATACTGGCAAGCAATAGCAACGAAACGTTTCTCAGCCACAGTATTTCCCACGTGCCTAACTATTCCCTCTCTCCCATGCATTTCCCCGTCTCGAACTCAGTTCATATATATTTGCTTCTTGATGACTTATCTGGCAGCTGAGATAGAGGGGCGCAGTGGGGAGAGACCTTGTCATCTTTACACAGCCTTGAAGGCTTGATCCGAAAGCGAGATCTTGGATGCTAAATCTATGAACAATACAGAAACCGTACATCTATATAGATCCTATTCTCCTCCTTGCACTTCACCTAGATCAAACTTGGTCTATTATACAGTACTTGTCCCCCCACCCCCCAACACTTACCCACCCCTACTCAAAGCTCACTCCTCTTCCTCCTCTGAGAACCTTCCAACATGTCCACTCCTCAAGACCACGAGCATCAAAACCCAGACTACTACGCCGAGACGGCCAGCCTGGGCGCCAAACCACCCCGATACCAAGAGTATTCGCACCAGTACCCTCCACCCCCTCCTACTCCTCCTCGGCCCTCGGGTCCTGCTGGCGAGTCCACCACAGCCGACGATGAACATCCTCCCCCAAAACCACCTCGACCAGGACATGTCTCGCCAGGGCTGGCAGTCACTACAACCGAACAACAGCAGGCCGGCGGAAACAGCAAGGTGTCGATGAGGGAGCGCCTCTTCCAGTGGAGCACCCGAGTCGGCGTCCCTGTCAACAAGCTGACCAACAAGCTTGGTTCCGAGGCCTGGTGGCCTTCGACTTTGGACATTGAATGTGACAAGGCCGCTAGGATCCTCCAGTCCTTTGTCAGTATGTATAACTTCCTCTCACCCCCCTTCCTTTTCTTCATCTTTCTCATATCTCTTTACCCCCCTCCTTAACACCCCCATTTCAGAAGACGGTTTCTACACCACAGACTCAACAACCTCCCCAACCCCAACCAACCCTCAGACCGGCCCCAAACAAAAACCCAAAGTCCTAGTCAAGATTCCCCAAAAAGTCATCGAATCCGCAGCCGGCCTCGCCATCTTCACCACCTTCCGCACAGGCCTCCACATCTCCGGTGCAGGCGGCTCAGGCGTTCTCATCGCCCGCTCCTCCTCCTCCTCGTCGTCGTCGTGGTCACCGCCCTCGGGGTTCCTGGTGCACACGCTCGGCGCCGGGTTCATGGTTGGTCTGGACATCTACGACTGCGTGTGTGTGCTGCGCACGCCTGAGGCGGTGGCTGCTTTTACGCGCCCGAGGTTGTCCCTGGGCGGCGAGGTCGGCCTGGTGGCTGGGCCTGTAGGTGCTGGTGCTGCTGTCGACGCGGCACTGCTGAAGAGCACCAAGCCTGTGTGGGGCTATGTCAAGAGCAGGGGGTTTTACGCCGGGGTCCAGGCCGATGGGACCATTATTATCTCGAGGCCGGATGCGAATGCCGCCTTTTATGGTATCAAGGGTATCAAAGTGGATGAGATACTCAAGGGCAATGTGCCCGCCAAGGGTCCAGAGGGCATGTGGCCCGGAGGAGCTCGCCGTCTCATGGAGGTGCTGAAGAGCGCCGAGGGGAGGCGGGACGTGAATGAGGGCTTGTTGAAGGAGATCGGTACCGGACCTACGCCGGGAGACCTGGGCTTGGAAGACGGGGTGCACGAGACCGCAAAGTAGTGATGTAATCATGAGTGAGCCTGAGGTCTCTCGACAAAGACAAAGACAAAGTAGACAATTGTAATATCTTTGCTTCTGTTGCTATTCCCTTTTTCTTCTTTCAGTTCGCCCTCGACTTACGCGGTCCTGTGGGCGGGCGCAGACGGTGGTGCTGTCAATATCTCCCATCCAACATCCCCACCCCCCTCCTTTGTTTTCTTCTTCCTCCCCCCTCTCTCCTCCATTGGGTATCAATTCGTGTGTTCTCATCGGATGAGAAGTCGTGATTCCCAGCGGCTGTACTCCCCTTCTTCTCCATGCCCTGAAGAGCCGATTATGCATGCAAGGCTATATGTGTTTAAAAGAAATGAAAAGAAAAGGGAGAAGACAGAGAAAAGATAAGAAAAAAGGAGACAGGTGTCGTAACAAAACAACTACTTTACACAATCTTGAGAGTAGACAATGGAAACCTGCTGAATGATACCTAACCCCTCGTGACGCTCCCTATTCTGGAAAAGAACGCATACTCCCTCGAAGCATTGTACAATTTTACCCAGTGTCATCGCAATGCTAGCAGGATCACCGTCATTTTCTCGCACCGTCGTTCTTGTTGCCTCTGGGTATCGCTAATTGCATGGTTGGTCACAAAAGCCAAAAGAAAAAGCATGCTAAACACTTACGTCTTACTGTCATCAACCCCCTTTTCCCCTTTTTTCTTGGCCGCTGAGCTGTCTTGTGTGTCCCGCAAGCTTCGAACCACCCCCCCTGTCCTTCTGTCATGCTCCTTGTACCAGACAACCCAAGTGATCGATCCACTTGGACCAGCCATCATGAGATGTATGGTCCGGCAGCAGTCATAGGCACAGGATGACAGCCGTCACCGCACGTGGAATTGACGGACTCGTGCGCGCGCGCGCGCGTGTCACACCTCATGACGAAAATCCAGGAGGACTGCTGCTGCTCGGACCATCCTCATCCTCGTCCTCGCCCGGCTCAGCTGGGTGGACTGGTTGGCTGGAGGTCTCACTATTGTTGTGACTTGCGTTCATGCTCGCCGTACTGGGACCTGGGCCGCTGCCTAGGCCCACAGGGGCCGTGCTGGCCGTCGGCTGCCCACGCGGCCAATACGCCGGCGGCGCTCTGGTCTCGGGGAAAGGTGGACCGCCAGGCTGAGACGCAAAGCTCATTTGGGCCGTGAATGCAGGTCCGTTGGGGAGCGGTGCGCTGTGCGGGAGCGGGTGCTGTTGTTGCCCTGGGTACCAGTGCTGGCTCTGAGGGTTCCACTGGAAGCTGTTGCTTGGCACTGGAGGCTGTGCTGGTAGCGGCGCTGGTGGGATCAGGCTGGCGCCCCCTGCTGGAGCCTGCACGGCGCTGTTTTGTAGGGGGGGAGGGGGAGGAGCAGCATCAACGACCATCTCGCTGCCGTCATCAAGAACATCGTCGTCCTCGATTCCGTCCCTCTCCCGCTCGTCGAAGCCGATGTCAGGCCCTGGCTCGCCCAGCGGTTGCATGTTGTCGTAGGCGAAGTCAAGGGAATTCTGGGCAAGCCGCGGCTGTCCATTCGGAGTCGTATCCCGGAGGTGGGTGAACGCCACATCGCTGTTCAGATGACGACGAAGACTGGAGACGCCGGCACCCGAGAAGACGCAGAACACGTTTCGCTGGTGGTCAGTGAACTCTGTTAGGGGCGAGCACCGAAGAAGGAAAAAAAGAGTCAGCAATCAGGACAGCGTCTGATAAGTGGATGTCCACCTGAGCAGCGGCGAGGGTTTGCCTTACCAGTGGGAGCATCGCGACAGAACTGTTCCAAGTCCTGCCTAAGGAAAGCCTGGACCCCGGTAAGACTGAGATGGGTCAAACGTGGACAGGAATTGAGGAGTCTCATGATGCTCTGCACAATACATTAAATCATACAGTCAGTCTCGCATATTCACAACACACATACGCACATACACCAGGCCGGGGAACAAATTTACCTTCAGGGTCAGCTGTGTGCAGTAGCTCAGGTGAACCCGCTCCAAGCTGCTCCCGCTGGAGAAATAATCTGCTGTGGTTCTGGACTCGCCGTCTCTTGGCCTCCGGTACCTCTGGTTCGCCTTGGCGAGGGCATAGACAGATGTGTCGGTGATGTTGTTGCACTTGACCAGACCAATTCTCTTGAGCTTTGGCAGAACGGCAAGCCGCGTGACGGACTCGTCGGTCAGATGCGTACAGCATCCCAGATCAATATACCGAATCCGGTTGCAGCAGTGGACCAGGCGCTTCACGGCCTCATCCGTCAGGTTGACGCAGTGGCCGAGGTGCACATAGTGTAGGTTCTTGCCCAGCCGGGATATGGCAAACACGGCCTGATCCGTGATGTTGCGGCACTTGGCAAAGACAACGTTTCGCAGGCGAGGGGCGGCCTCGATGATCTTCTCGACAGCACGATCGGTGATCCTGACGCACGACGTCAAGTCAAGAATGCGCAGGTGTTCGTAGGACCTGCCGGCGGGTAGCGACAGGAAGGCAGTGTCGTCCACGAGCTCGCAGTTGGCCAGCCGGAGCTCCCTCAGAGAGCTGCCCTTGACCAGGAGAGATGTGACTGGCGTGTTCCCGACCAGCTTGCACTGCTGCAGGTCGATCTCGAGGATGTTAGGACAGTGCTCGGCAAAGGCAAGGACGGCGTCGTCGGTGATCTGTGTACAGTCGTTCAACTTGAGCTGTTGGGGACCATCGTCGTCAGCATAAAGAGTTCCACCAGGGAGGGGGGGGGGGAGGGCAGATAGGTGGGCGGAGATGACATACCCGCTTGAGCAGCTTGCAGCTCTCGGCGAGCAGGACGAGCGACTCGCTGGCGATCCTGACACAGCTGGAGATGTTCAGGCCTTGCAGGCGTCTGCAGTGCTCGGCAATGACCTTGATGGACTCCTCGGTGATCTGGTGGTCCCCAGAGATGTCAAGGGCCATGAGGTGGGAACTGTTGGTGGCGAGGGCGATCAAGCCCGTGTCCGCGAGACCTTTGCAGCCCGTAAGGGTGAGCCGCTCGACGCGGTTGCAGACGGCCAGAGGGGTGACGCTCCCATCGTTGACCTGGTCCGACAGCTGGGCCAGATTGAGGCGCTTGACGAAGTCGGCATAGCCATAGTAGGGCTGCTCGCGGCCCAGGGTATTGCAGACCATCTCGTACTTTTTCCATGTGGTGCAGGCGGGACGGTGCCAGAGCAGGTCGACAGCGTTCCTAGACCATCGCTTGCAGGTGAGCATGATGTTTAGAAGGTCGCTCGAGGCGGACAGTTTGGAGAAGATGCATATGAGTATCTCGTTGGGCAGGCGCTGGACCGGTGGTAAGCACTCGTATTCGTCGGTGACCTGCATGTCCTGCAGGTTGGGCACGCCTAGGGATGACTCGGAATCATTGCCATTGAGGTAGAAATCGGACTCCTCGGCGGGGAGGGGAGTGCTCGCCGAGGATGTAGACCTCGAGTCTTGTTGGTCATCACCAGTGGCTGCGGCGGATGGCGTAGGAGGACTGCGAGGCTGATGGCTGTTGGCTATTGCGTCGAGAGAGGGCGCGTCCTGGCTCGCCATGGTTTGAGGTGAGGCGGGGTAATACTGATGTATCTTTGGTACGGGTATGTGTGAGAGACAGGACGCAGAGCCTCGTCTGCGTGAACAAAAATCAGTATTAGAGCCCTTGGGGGTAGGGGTGTCTGCGGGTCAGAGCAGCAGGAGGAGGAGGAGGAGGGGAAGGGGAAGTCTCACCAGCGTTCTGGCAAAGGATAGTCAGGCGTGCGTGCCTCTTGTAGCCGGGCAGCCTGTGCAACACTCGGCGGCCCGTTGCGGCAGATGTGACGCACGTAGATGCAGCAGACACGGACAGTGACGCAGCCTGCCGTGGTGACTCCCAGGTTCTTGAAGGACGAGTATACGGTGGGTCTGGCGACGAGTGATCGAGTGTGGGGGGGGGGGGGGGGGGCGCGCCAAGAAGGGTAGTCGATCGAGTCGAGATGTCGAGAACGGAACGGTGTCGACAATGGAGGAGGGAGCCCCCTTTTGGGCTGCAACGGGCTGACAGACACAAGCCCAGCCACCGATCCAGGCCTGCAGCAGACACGAAGCGGGGGTGAGAGAGTGAGGAGAATTGTGAGTCGGAGCCTCGTGCGTGGTGGTATTGCACGGCCGACTGGACGGGGGCACAAAAGAGAGAGAGAAAGAGGGAAGGAAGGGAGACAGGGTCTCAGATTTTTGTGTAGGTTGAGGTCTGGCGTAGAAGGACAAGGAGGAGAGGCCAGGGATAGATAGACAGAGAGATCGATCGTTCGGGGTCGAGGCAGGGGCGGGTCGCAGGTTGGGAGGAGGGGAGATACGATGACCGATCGGAGACGCGGTCTGCAGTGATCACTCTGTCTGTACTGGTATCGTCGGTCGCTGGCAGTTGCAGGTGATGCAATAGAATCGCAGGCTGGCCCTATCCCTGGTCTGGGTTATGGAATCTGGGTCTGGATATGGATCCGATGCGTCGTCCCTACTGCGTCTTTGTTTGTCTGTGGTCTATTTTGTGAGAAAGAGGGAGCCTTGTTTCCCCCCTTTTGGTAGGGCGAGGGCAGACCAAATCTGATGTCTGTTGGGGGAGGAGGGCCTGAGGAGGACTGAAGGAGGTTGGCCGAGGAAGGACGTAGAGGAGGGAGCGTGGTTCAAATGTGTGTCGAGGAAGGTCGAGTGAGGTCAGGCGCAAAGACGAAAGGACGAGAAGGTGAGTCCTAGCAGGGAGCCCGGCTCCAAGACCCCCAACCCAGAACCACTCACAGCCACTCACTCGCCCGCGTTAGGCCTGTGCTGCCACCGAAACTCAAATGTCCGGCCCCGCTGAAGTTGACGGGAAGGCTAGGGGCGGGTTTGGCTGCTACTGCACTGGCTGTTTTGCTACCTGTAATAAATGCAATGCAATGCACTGTACTGGGTAGGGATGGAAAAGACCAAGCTGCTCCACCAGGAAGAGGGGCTGCTTAAACAATGTACCGGTTGTGCGACACTGGTCTGTTGCACTTGGCTGGATTTGAAGCGAACCGTGTGTATCTTGGGGAAGAGAATTATTGAGTAGTACAGTAGATCAGGTCCTCGAGATGAGGTGCTGATGGTGAGGCTGGCTGGCTTGCGTCACCCCCTGCGTTAGAATCAAGTCAGCGGTCAGAAAGTCAGAGCAGTCAGCACCTGGAATGAACCAGCAGTTGGGTCGAGAGGAGGAAGAAGCCCTGGAGTAGACGGGTCGATCCGTGAAGCGGGTGACCGGGTGACCGGGTGACCTTGGCTTAGGTATCCTATTCCTGGTGCTGGGTGCCGGTTGCTAGGTGCTAGGCGCTAATTCCTAGCAGAACCTACCCCGGGCTTTTCAGCGCTTGTTGAGGTGGTATCAGCGGTGAAGCAGTGGGCTATCCAGTTGCCCTGGTTGGCCCTGTTGCTCAAGCAACACCAACCACTACAGCATGGCACCACATTCCTTCTGGTCTCATGTTTCCTCCGTGTTGTTTGTGTTAATTTTTCACTTTGCTTTTTCCTTCTTGAACTCTTTGCCTCTCTGACTTATATCTTTAGCTGCTATGATGTAGTCTCGTTTCAATCCGACTCGAACTCGCATAAACTTCCACTTCTAATTGGTAATTCCTGTATGCAGTGATGTGCCGCTCCTCCTCCTCCTCCTCGTCGTCGTCGTCGGGAGGCAGCAATAAGAGACTATGCTATGAATTGTACACACCAAACATGGAGCAAGTAGCCAGCAAATAATACAGACTGGCGAGGGTAAATTTTAAGCCCTGCCCAATATTCGGACGAGGCTAAATTGTAGGGGGGCGTTGCAGAGGATAAAGCAGGCTTACAAAGAACGGCAAAACGGACTAACTGATCTGTTATGTGCATATCGATGACGTAAACTCGTCAACTATCGAAGGGTCTATGCAATAGCTGCAGGAAGCTGATATGCGAATCATGCCCGTCGAATTTCCCAAATGGCATGACTGACCGACCCCTACGCGCGAGCTCCCAGAACCCAGCACATCGTCGAGAAACAATTCATTGTCCAGCTGACTTTGTTCAGAGCCCATATTCCTCTTCGGATATGTGCAATCATAAGAGTTGGTATTGATATGTTCTCTTGAACAACGCTCTGCGCGACAACCCATCCACAGCACCAAGCTTGCCCAGCATGCTGCGACAACCTCTAGCACGCACCCTCGGCCGACCTCTCCTCCCTCAGGCCCTAACCGCCTGCCCACGCTGCTCCCACACCATCCGCCGGACCATCTTCCAGCGCTCACGCCAGCAGCCCTCACGCCGCGAAGCCCTCGACAACCTCAACGTCCAGCGCCTTTCCCGCCAGCATGCCGAGTACTACAACACGCGGCAGCAGATGCTAGCTGGTGGTGCTGCCGCCGGTCTCATCTCGATCATCTACATATCCTACAAGATCTATGTGCTGCTGAGGGATGGCGAGGGGGAGACCAAGACCAAGGCGGGAAGAGGGACCCAGCTGGATTCGGGCCTGCCAGCGGGCCACCCACTGAACGATGCTGCTGGGAGGCAGGTGGTCAAACACGATGAGGAGGGGCGTGAGCTCGTGCCGACGGGGAACAGCACGGTGCCCGTGTTTCCGAGAACGATCGAGCTGCCTGACTTTGCAGAGACGAGACCGAGCGCGCAGGAGGAGAACCCCGCGGCACCTGCCGACAGCGTCCCAAGCGTCACCTCCCCCACCCTCGTGGTCCCACCGAGTCAGACCAGCGACACCGAGTATACGCTCGTGGGCCTGGGCACCCGCTCTGTGTCCTTCCTGGGCATCAACGTCTATGTGCTGGGGTACTACATCGCGACGGCGGACATAGCCGAGCTCCAGGCGCGCCTCGTCAAGAAGATCAGCCCCATCGCCTCTGCGCTGGTCTCGACGGAGAAGGACGACCTGCGCAAGAAGCTGCTGGACGTGGTCGAGGGCGAGCAGGTCTGGGAAGAGCTGCTCCAGTCCGGTGTGCCAGCGCGGAGCATGGTGCGCGTGGTGCCGGTTCGCGACACAGACTTTGGCCACCTGCGCGACGGCTTCGTCCGGGCCATCCAGGCGCGCACGGGCCAGGAAAAGGACGAGGCCTTTGGGCAGGCCATGCAGGAGTTCAAGAGGATCTTCAGCAGGGGAAAGGTGCCGAAACAGAAGGAGCTGCTGCTGCTCCGGGACCGGGACGGCAAGTTGACAATGGTCTACGATGAGGGCAAGTCGTGGGGCAGACAGCTCTTGGGAACCGTGGCGGACGAGAGGATCTCGAGAGCGCTGTGGATGAACTACCTCGCGGGCAAGAGGATTGCGAGCGAGGAGGCCAGGCAGAACATTGTGAACGGCGTCATGAGCTTTGTGGAGAGGCCTGTGGGCACGGTGGCAGCGCAGGTCATATAGTAGCGAGCGATTGCTCCTCTTCTTCCCAAGCAATCATCTCTATTACCATATTACCATTGGCAAAAACAACCAAGAAGAATGAGAGGCATCACGCCTTAGCAAAAAATACCCAGAGGAATCTGTTTCGGTCTTGTGCGAGGAATGGTTACTGTTTTTACTCGACGATTTTGATAATTTTTTATTGTTTATTATTTCCCCTCTCCAATTTTACTCCCCCACCATCACAGATTTGCCTTGCCGTCCGTGCTGTAGTCGTCAATGCCACTCCGTTGATGATAGATGGATTGGAACAAGAGTACTAGTCGCTGCTTTGGGCGGGACAGGCCTTACGCGATGGCGCCGACCCCCTTGAGCTTGGCCTTGAGGACATCCTGCGAGAGGGCGTGCAGGCTGTCGTTGCCACCGATGTGCTCCCCACCGATGAAGATGTTGGGCACGCTACGCTGGCCCTCGGCGGCCGCGACCTCTTTCTGGAGAGCATCCTGGATATCGGAGCCGTCACCTATACAGCACCAGGAAAAGTAAGCAAATCGTCAGCGGATATTGACACGTAGGTGGTGAGAAGAGAGAAGGGGGTGGGGGGGGGAGGCTACGCACTCTCTTCGTCCATCTCATAGACCTTGAAGTCGGCACCCAGGCCCTGCAGGGTCTTCTTGGTGGCCCGGCAGTAAGGGCAGTAGCTCTTGCTGAAGACCATCACGGGGTTCTCCTTGATGAGGAGCTCGGCCTTTGACTTTGCGCTGGACATGTTGATTGGTGATGTTGAGACTCCGGAGAAGAATCTGCGCAGGAGGGACATTGACTAGGGGAGAGGTTTTGTGTGGGGGTTATGTTGAGAGAAGAGTTAAGAGCGGGTTGGAGGTGCAGAGGGGGGGTTCGATAATTATATGAGAATGTTGCATATACTACGTAGTAATGATATGGATGGCTTGGGAATGGGAATATCTCCTGCAGCTTGTCAACCAGGTTGGATTTGTCAGTGGTCGAGAATTTGGGAACACCGTTGTATTCCGTTAACTGATTTCATACATTGTAGTACCTGATTCAGCGCCAAGATCTCATATAGATTTTCCGTACCTGGATGTTTAGTACGGTACGAACCCCAACCCCCCTCTCCTCCTTCTTGCCCCTCCACCCCTCTACAAGTTTGTACGTTCCCCCCTGCTTTGCTGGCCGACCTCGCTTGAATTGTTTGCCTCGTCGCGCGCTGGTCCTGAAACGGATGTACCTAGATACATGGTAATCGCATGAATAATAAGTGTTCCATTTCATCTCTTTAAGCCAGATGACCCAAAGATGATTTTATTATCTAGCGATCTTTTACTGTATATACATACATACAGAACATTATCTGTGCGCCCCTGTGCTTCTCAATTTGCTTGCAAGCCTGAAAATGACGCAATGCTCGCCCAGGACCCACTGTTACAGACCACATGCTATGTATTGTGGTATGTACTCCGGTACATAGTGACTATGGTGGTGATTGAACAATTCCAAATTTCAACGAGGGTGGTGACATGCTTGTCAGTCAGCATACTTAATCATCGCCACCCGACGACCCTTACCGTAGCGTACCATGTAGGCCCTGTAGGGCTGCATGTAATTTAGAAAAGCAACAAGATAACAAAAGCATCAGGTCTAAGGTCGAGGAGAACACCCCAGTACCCCAGCGTACTGGACGCTTCCTTCTGGTGGAAGAAATAGGCGGAAAATGGGCAAAGGGGCCTTTACATCTATCTGTGGCATTTGCTACGATACTGTTCGTAGACAGAAAGACCCAGGTATGACGGTCTCATCTCATCTCAGAATGAAGCAAGACACACGAGACATGGCTTTGCTGCCAACTCGCGTGATCCTCCAGCCTGCATAACTTGGACGAGACGAGGTCCAAGTCTCTCTGCCATGCGTAATCCGGGTGATCGACGTGACACGTTGTCTATGTTGTACTTCACACCTTGTCGCCTTGTCTATCACCTTGTAACTATCCTAAGCCATATAAGTCCATACAAGCGAGCAATATCTGTACATCGTCCAAGGTTGTTGTGTTGCCGACCTCGTATCCCATCTCGTATCCCACCTAGGCGTTCAGGTGTCTAAAAGGGAAGGCGGTAGAACCCTAACCCTGTATCAACCACGTCAGGGCCGGTTTGATTGGGCCGCGCCTGAGCCCCTCGATTGGGCCTGGCCTGGCCAAGAAACCTTCGTAGCCTCATTTCCGACCTGCAACCCAAGTTTTGCGTCTTCATTCCCGGATGACAGCAGCGCCAGCATCAGAAAGTCGACCAACTTCTTCTGCAGCACATTTCAAGCCGATACCTCTTTTTTGCTTTCTTGCCGGTCTGTCAATCCTTGTAACTGGATCTCGTAACCGACAGGAGAGTGTGAATCCTTCAGCGATACCATCCGTATCTCTTCAGCCTTTGCACGACCTCGACTCGTCCCCCCATCTCAACTCACACAGCCTTTCACCTATCTGGTCTCTCACGGGCTCACGAGAGACAAGTTTCGGACGCACTTGTTTGTTCAGCACATGCAGCCTGCCGCGCACTCTCTGCATCACAGCATCTCTGGCCTTCTGCATTACAGCATCGGCCCCACCTTATCACGTCAGAATCCAGGCCTCGAGCCCCCCAAAGAATCCGCTTCACTGATTCAGGGCACGGGTTTTCTGGCTTGACGAACCAGACTGCAGTCAGTCAGTTACTCAGTCAGTTAGCTGTCTCCTCCCATTGTCCCTCCTCAGATCGCAAGGCTGCCCTGCCCGACCACAGACAGTCCCACACACCCTCCAACAAGGGCTACTATTGACGTTTACAAAAGGACAGCCGCACCCGTCTCTCTTTCGGTTCTACCCAGACAACAAATTCTTATAACTACTCCCAATTCCCGGTCCGTGTCCTTCCAAGGACCCTCCAACATCGCCCACGGTGGCTTCCGGATCTCCTTACACCCTGGCATCCTCCGGTGCCGTCATCGCCGGGCATATTGCCAACTTGACTACCAGCTTGGTGAAGCAGCTGCCTCCCTCGGTTCAGACTGGTATCGACAGTGCCTCACAATACATCCAGGCCACCACAGGTGTCGACCCGGCTCTCTTCTATAGCAGCGCTGCTGCCGCCGCCCTCCTCCTCGGCGCCATACCCACTGCCTACGCCAAGTCAGTGTCCAACAGGGCAAACAGGAAGGCAGGCGGAGAGAAGATGTCACGGAGGGGCTGGTCGAGCCACGAGCGCGGCGGCCTATCACCATTCGGCTCTAGCCTGGGCGACGGCCGAGGTGGCGTCCCCGAGGTCAGGGATGAGGACTATAGCTACATCACGTCGGAAGATCTCGAGCGCACACACGGCATGGACGGGCGGTACGGCCAGGACCCGGCTGGCAGCGGCAGCCATTACACGCGGGCGGCGGGCGGCGGCCCCGCGCTGGTCATTGACGACGATGACATCCTCCTCATCAAGCACAAGGGCGCCACCTACCCAGAGCACTTTCCCGCCTACAGCATCGGCGATGGTAAGCTGCTGGTGGGCGATGTCCGGGAGCGCGTGCAGATGATTATGAAGCTGTCGGACCGGAGTACAGACAAAATAAGGCTGCTGTATAAGGGCCGGCAGCTGAAGGACAACCTGGCGCCGGTCTGTGAGTTTAACGTCAAGAACAACAGCGAGATCCTGGTAGTCCTGCCGGAACCTGGCGACGACGATGACTCCAGCAGCCAGAGCAGCGAAGAGGTGGTGGTGGTGGGCAGGGAGGAGGAAGCCCGGCCCAAGAAGTCCAAGAAGAAGAATAAAAGCAAGAGCAAGAAGAGCAGGAAAAGCGACAGCCCTCGGGAGAGCAATCTGGAGGTTCCCAGCGGCGGCACCGGCGCGAGCAGACCGCAGTCGCCTGCGTCCGCAGTATCTGGGGCCAGCGCGGCGGCTGCCGCACCAGGAGGGCCGATCGATAAGCTCAACGCCATCAGCACGCACTTCACGACCAAACTGTTGCCCTTGTGCGTCCAGTTTACCGCCAGCCCGCCGTCAGACCCCAAGAAGCGGGAGGATGAGCATCGCAAGCTCTCCGAGACGGTCATGCAGCAGGTGCTGTTGAAGCTTGACGAGGTGGAGACCAACGGGGAGGAGGAGGCGCGGGCTAGGAGAAAGGAGCTGGTCAGGACGGTGCAGGAGGTCCTCAAGGGACTCGACAGCAGGGTGAACGCATAAGACATTTTCTGGGCAGAACCACACATGGAGTGGCGCGCAATTGGCAACCCCCCCCCCTTCCAACACTCGTCGGTCAACATTCTATTCCAAAAGTATATAATGCATCTTTTTTCTCTTCTTTCATGTTGTGATGGCCAAAATGTAGCGTGGCGCAGATCATGAGGACATGGGGTCAAGTTTTCATAGCATGCAAGCATGCATGGATGGATGGATGGATGGGCGGACGGACGGACGGATGGATGGATGGCTGGATAGACAGGCCTCTGTACCTTTTTCTGAGGCGCAGCAAAGATCACTGAGAAGACAAAGTTGGTTGCGCATAACAGTCGCCGGCGCAAAGGGAGCACCGGCTTTGAGGCAGAGCGGGTTCACCTTTTTGGCCCACGGGCATCAAATTGCATCTCTTTTGGTGGAACCAATATCTTGTCGCTCGAATGTGACCTCCATAGCAATATTCTCAGCTTTTTCTTCTTTCAAGTGCTTACTACACAATACAGGAATTGCTTCGATGCCAGTGATTAAGGAATTGCAGGGACTCCAAGCAAAGGGTGAGTGGGTTTCAATCGTCAACTTCCTTTGGCCGCAGTAGCAAACTATTAGAGCGTCCATCTATCACGGCAACGATAGTCGTAGCCCTGATTCGATAAGACTACTACAGTAGATTCATAGTAGTGACTGCCTTGTGTCGTCAAGGTGCTACTGCTGGGCAGTTGGACTGGCAGGCACTCGCAGAACAGGCCGGGTAGGGCAAGAGAGGAGTGGGTCCAGTAGGTGGGGTTTTGATTGGTCGCACATCACGTGGGACCAGCTGCCCTAAAAATTCTCGCTGGCCCTGTTCGCTCTGCCCGCAGGAAAGCAGAGGGCTAGCGGGAAAACGGGCCACTTACAGCAGGGCGCAAGACTGCGTGGGCATCTCAATTTTCCCTGTGAGTGTGGCCCAGGTCCCATCTTCTTCCCATCGCCTCCCCCCAACTCCCTCCCAAATACTAACCCTACCACAACCAGGGACGACTCAGAATATTTCGCAGACTTCGTTTCACTTCGAAGTTTGTCCTTTCTGAGCATCTTCTTCTTATTCCTTTCCCTCCTGTCTGGTTCAAGACAAGTCAACAAAGATGTCCTCCTTCGAGCAGGTCGTGAGTACAATCCCCCCACCACCCCCAATTCCCATCACGAACACACGCGCGCGCGTGCACACATAACAGTGCGATCATCGACGATGGCCCCTCGCCGCACAATCTGAAAGAGGGGAAATGGGGAATGGGGAATGGTCCGCCCTGAGCCGGCTGGAGACTCGTTGGCAACGCTGGTGTGGTCGAGAACTCGATGAGGAAGGATTCGCCTGCCTTTCTATTCATCTTGGGGTGCTTCGGAAGATGAGATGGACGAGACGAGCTCCCATGATGCACGACGACGCGAACGAAATTACACCCCTTGCGATGCGAATAGAAAATTGGGCGGCGAAGGCAGGGGATCCAATCATCACAACACGTCACAAATACACCGTGGGAAGAGCGAAAGATACTGACTGTTTTCTTGTGCGTGTCTTCCAGGTCGTCATTGATGGCAAGGGCCACCTTCTGGGCCGTCTGGCCAGCATTGTTGCCAAGCAACTGCTGAGCGGCCAGAAGATCGTTGTTGTCCGCTGCGAGGCCCTCAACATCTCGGGAGAGTTCTTCCGTGCCAAGCGTACGTCTTGCACCTACAACAACCAATCCTTCTCCTTCCTCCCCCCAAGACAATCGATTGCTCGACATTGCAATGCTCAGGTGTACCCGGTGTTTCCCGTTGGGATTTTCGATGATGCATAGTGGAAAACGTCAACAGATTCAAACCCCGATGGAAGCTGACGAGATTGGATATACAGTCAAGTACCACGCCTACCTGCGCAAGATGACCCGCTACAACCCCACCCGCGGAGGTGAGTCGACAATTTCCCCATCCCGCCTCCTCCAAGGCGCAATAATCATCGATCGAGACAACATATCTGACTCTACTCCTACCAGGTCCCTTCCACTTCCGTGCTCCCTCTCGCATCTTCTACAAGGCTGTCCGCGGCATGATCCCCCACAAGACCGCCCGCGGTGCCGCCGCCCTTGAGCGCCTCAAGGTCTTCGAGGGTGTCCCTCCCCCTTATGACAAGCAGAAGAAGATGGTCGTCCCCCAGGCTCTGCGTGTCCTGCGTCTGCAGCCCGGCCGCAAGTACTGCACCGTCGGCCGTCTGAGCCACGAGGTTGGCTGGAAGTACCAAGATGTGGTTGAGAGGTGCGTTTTTTGGCCCCATGGGGAGCAGAATCTCTCGGGTGGGGAGTTATTGGTTGGAGACCAGCTTTGCTGACAGATGTTGTGTACACAGACTCGAGGAGCGCAGAAAGGCCAAGGGCGCCGCCTACTACGAGCGCAAGAAGGCCGCCCGACGACAACTCACCGAGGCCAAGAAGAACGCCAAGGTCGACGACAAGACCACCAAGGCCCTCGAGGCCTACGGCTACTAGATTTAGTGGTCGTGCTCGTACCAACGACAAACCCTTTGTGTGCTTCTTTTTACGTTTGCGCTTAGATCGGCGTGGGATGGTCTGGTCTTGCATTTGGCGACGGACGGCTTTTCGGGATGGGAAACAATGCTGGCTTATTCGTCAGGTCCGGTCCCCAGATAAAGGGACCCATACACCCTGAACTACTGAGATGAGCCTACATGGACGAGAAAAAACCAAGAAAGAAGAACAAAAAAACCTTCTCCAACCAAAAAAATATAGGGGTCTGTTGGATGATGCGACGTGTATGTGACTGCGTGGTTATTGTGATTGATCAAGCCTGAGTACCGGTGGGGAGGAGAAACTTGAGGGAGTCGCGGCATGAGGCCTTTTCTGAGAGCCCACCCGAAGTGTCGGCTGCTTGCTGTACATGCAGCATCGGTGGACAAGAGGGGGCCCTGCGCCGTGGTCACAACCTCTCAAGGTCCGAATGCAGATCTGCTTGCGAGGGATGACAAAAGTCACTCACTACGCCTGATGAATATAACTGCCCAATAAGAACCACCCAAGTAACCACGGTGGCGTGTCCCCTATGGAGACCGCCTCTGCTATTGTATCCGCAACCAATCTTCCCCGCCTTTTTGCCTATCATTTATCCCCCGCGATGGACCCTACCTCGTCTGGTCATATGATCTTTCTCCACGAACACGGCCTTTGATTCAATCCTTGGTCACACGCAAGTTGTTGTACACACGCAGAAAATATGGGCTCAACAAACATATGGCATGGGTAACTATACTGGGGACATAGCTTTCTCTGTTTGATCCTCCATGACGACCTCCGTCCCACCCTTATCCTTCCGTTGTTGGCCCCCGACGAAATCTCTTATCTTCCTCCAGTCCTTCCGTGTTCCCCCAAACATTCCCGCATCCCACTCATGTCTCCTGCCTGATAGCACGAATACAATTGTCAGATATCCTGCACGCCACAACAGACGAGGGGTCTGAGAGATGAAATAGAGTAAGGACAGAGGGAGGGCATACTCAACGGTGCAGATAGGATTTAGTGCTTGCAGCCTGCGCACTCGCAGGTCTTGGGGTCACACTTGCACTGTCCGGCGGGGCACATTTTGAGCGAGGAGGACAAATGGGATTTTAATCCGGTGTAGAATATTTTCCAAAAGATATTTCGGCTTTTTGGTTGTCACAAAGTATGTGTGGCTTGAAGAAAAGGGAAGGAAGAAGATACCCAAGAGAGAAGGGCGAGGTTTGGCCCTTTTATCTTCCAGGCGTTGACTATTACAGCTGACCCCACCCCCCTCGAGGGCCAGCGTATGCATGCAGCAGAAGTGCATACTACTACTGCACCCAACCCCTCTCTCTTGACACGAATTTTGGAACCCCCTCGATCGAGCCTATCACAGCGCTGCCGGAAAAATGCTGATCGGTGTCAGGACCATGGTAATCCGATGATGGGGCCTATGATCTTCCAGCAACGTTGCAGGTGTCGCCGAGACTGCCTGTCCTGCTTACTGTAATTGCTGTACACAGCACAGCGATAATTGCTTTACTAGTGCATGGTAATTTGTATTTAATACCTGCCTACTTTGTATATAATAGACTTCCTTCCCCTGCACGGGTCCATAATCATGCCGCAGAATCCAGCGCTTGCCAACGCATACAGCAGCAGGATGGTGACCCAGAGAGATCATTATACCGCTAGTTAGTACGAAGAGGTCCTTCATTCTTAGCCTTGGAAGTGGAGGACGGTTCCGGCAGATCTCGCGGGAGAGGTGTTGATTGAGTGTTGACTTGGATCTTGGGGAGGAGCTGGCCTACCCTTATACGTTGTGGAGAGACCAGTGAATATGAGTGCTGTTGAGTCACTGGGTGCTTAAGTAGTTACGTGCAGGCCGCTACAGGGCGAATCACTGCCGGATTTATGTATCGGTGACTAAGACCACCCCATGCCCGTGTTCATGGAGAACTTCATATTCTAACACATTGCCGAGTTCCTTTGACTGCAGCAGGTTCTAAGGTTGTGATATCGCCCCCCCCCCCCCGCCTCCTCACAGAATTTCAGCAGTTCATCACTCAAATATGTTTCCGAGCTCTTTCATATGGAGAGAAAGAAGAAAAAGAAAAAGGGCGGGGGGTGCCCAAAGCCTATTCGTTATCCTAAGAAAATCTCTGGAGTTTGAGGCCATCAAATAATCGAAATTGGATTGCGACCATGATAATGAATGCCAATGTTACTCTCTAAAATCAACACCCCAAAATGCGTACATGCGCACAGGAGGCACAGAAGGAAATAAAAAATAAAAAAAAGGGGGGGGGGGGGGGAAATAAGTGATATAGAGACAAGATATATATCTCATCCTGCAAAGCGTTTCACATCCATCTGAAAGATGCCAGATTACCTCGTTAGCCCTCGATATTTAACAGCTCGAGGGTCTGTCCTTGGTAAGATATGTCAAAAAATAGCCAGTGCGTTCGGCGGAGAGGCCACGAGACCTGGGTGGTTTAACGGCGCCGAGGTCAACATGAAACTATATCTCCCCGTCTTCTTGCAATACGCAGAAAGGGCTTTGAGATCCCAGAGCTCTCCAATAGGCATACCGAACATTGAGAGAAAGTACTGGTGTAATACTGATGATCCTGTCAGCATATATAACATCCTCGTGATCAAGTTACAGAAAGAAAAGAAAAAAGAAGAAGAAAAGGCTGTCCATCATCCACTTACCGAGATCGCCGGCAGAACCTTCTGTGCCATCTTCCTTGAGCGGAGGAAAAGCTTCAAATGACGAACTATCTCCCGCCACTGCAGAGAAATGCTGGTTCCAGATCCATCTCGCCGTCTCCTCGGAGCCGTGCAGCCCAGAAATCTTGTACTGTTGCATCTTGGCAAAGTCGTCAGGCGTAGGACCCTCAAAAATTTCCGTGATACCGGTCCTGATGATCAAGATGTCCCCATGTTTGAACTCCACCTTCTGGTGCCGGGCCACGTTCTCAATGTCCTCGACTGTGATGCGGTACCCATCGAAGCAGTGGTAAGGCTGGCCTTGCGAGTCCATGTAGCCCTTGAAGTCGATCAGGACGCCTCTGCCTACAAGTCCGCCGCGGGCGTGCCAGTGGTCGAGAGTGGGCAGCAGGTTCTCGGCACTTGTCTGGGACGAGGACAGGCCGTCAAGAGTGACCATGGTCCCGTTGTAGGCCAGGGCTGAAGGCTGATGCTGCATGTGGCACAGGCTGTCCCACTGGCTGCTGGATTGTGTGTTGAACTCCAGCTCGTCGTCCCATCCGTGACATCCCGAGGGAACCAGCTCGTTCGGAGTCAAGAAGGATATGAATTTATGGACGGGCGCTTTACGCCCTGGGACGGGTATCTTGATGCCATTGAGCGGCCAGCTTTGCGTTGGATGGTCAGGTGACTGATCATTACTCTTGGCATCTCTTTGAGAAGGGAATGGAGAAGGATAGTGGGTTAATTACTTTAATGATATGGACACCCCGTCCTTGACCTCGGCAGCTGCAGCAGCAACCACAGCCGGGGTGAGAAGATTGAGCGTGCCCAGGAGGTCTTTCTTCCCGTCCTCGTCGAAGACGCCCCAGGCACAGCCCTGTGGCATTCCCTCCACAGGTGGGAGATGGTCAAAATCAGGAATCGACATTGTAGAGCTGGATCCTGCGTCGAGTTGGAATTGAGTTGAGGGTTACTTATGAAGAGAATCTGGGGGGGACGGGGAGGAGACGGAGGAGGAGGAGGAGGAGGAGGAGGTGGTGGTGGTGGTGGTGGTGGTGGTGGTGGTGGTGATGGTAAGCTCAGCTGCTTGTTGCCATGTAATATCAAGAGCTGGTCGGCGACTGTTATTTAAATAATAATTCAAGACGCAAAGGGATCATATACGGACATGAATCGAACAGACGCCCGCCTTGCACTGACATCAGGGCATTTCGCGCTAGATATTTGATAAGCATTCACTTAAGCCATGAAGGGGAGGTGGGGGAGGGGCTGCGCCCCAAAGAGCCGGGGCACACAGATGGGGTGGACCCAAATGCATGTAAGCCACCTGCATCTACCGAAATAAGTGCATTCATGGTTCAGGGCAGTGGAGTGGGAGATATTTTGTTGTGGACGGCAGTGCAGCAGTAACAGGGCGTGTCTCATGGCAAAGGCACCGAGTGTAGAATGTTTCCAGAGCAATCTTTAAAGCTGTTAAATCGGCTTTTGAGGATTTACTACAGGGGAGCCAGTGAGATAATCAAAGCTTTGGGTGAGAGATGGTTTCTGTAATTATTACCGTCTGCTTCACTTACAAAAGCTGTGTAGATATCATGAGTGATGGTTCTGGTTCTATCATGACAGTCACGAGATGTTTCCTTGCCTGAGCAGTACCTTGGTCATCATCGTCCGACGAAATGGATGATTCTATTCTATTTCTATAGGACCCGACCCTCTCTCTTTTGTTTTCTCTCTTTCAATTTTCCTTTGAACAGCCTAAAACTCAGTTAAAGACGACCGTCTTTGTAACGTTGAGGAAGACGCGCCGCTCGGCCACCCACTTCACAGCGGCAGCCAATACCTGGCTCTCGACGTTGGAGCCCTCCTCGACGAGATCCTTGGGGCTCATGCTGTGGTCGACCCTCGCGACACGCTGCTCGATGATGGGGCCCTCGTCGAGATCGGCGGTGACGAAATGCGCAGTGGCGCCGATGATCTTGACGCCGCGGTCGTAGGCCTGGTGGTAAGGCTTGGCGCCCTTGAAGGAGGGCAGGAAGCTGTGGTGGATATTGATGATCTTGCCGCTCATGGCGGCGCACAGCGTGGGGGACAGGACCTGCATGTAGCGGGCCAGGACGACCAGCTCGATGTCGTGCTTCTCGACCAGCTCGAGGATCTGGCTCTCCTGCTGGGCCTTGGTGTCCTTGGTCACGGGCAGGTGGTGGAACTCGATGCCGTAGCTCCCGGCCAGATGCTCGTAGTCTGGGTGGTTCGAGACGATGACGGGTACCTCGATGCGCAGCTGGCCTGTCTTGGCCCGGAAGAGCAGGTCGTTGAGGCAGTGACCGATCTTGGAGACCATGATGAGCACGCGCATCTTCTTGGCCACGGGTCGGATGTCGTAGTCCATGTCGAGGGAAGCCGAGAGGTCCACAAAGGAGGCCTTGAGGGTGTCAGGCGATGAGACGGGTCCAAAGTGCACGCGCATGAAGAACTTGTTGGAGACTGGGTCTGAGAACTGCTGCAGGTCCAGGATGTTGATGCCCTGGCTGGCAAAAATGCCCGTCACCGAGTGCACGATGCCAGACTTGTCCGGGCAGGACAATGTGAGGATATAATCCTCTCCTTGGCCTTTGGTGGTTGCCATGATGATGATGATGATGATGATGATGATCACTGGTACTACACTACTGGTCAGAGAATTTGTTGTTGAATGGGCTGTTACCGAAAGGAAAAGGGGGGGGGGGGGAGTGGATGGTAACCAGGGCTCTTGTATGTTGATTACCTAGAAAGTATTATTTATTCTTTCTTTTCTCTCTAGAGGTCTTTTGAAAGTCGTGATGTTGAATCCTGACCCGATTTGGAGCTCTTTTTTGCTGATCAGACCCCCGCTTGTCATGCAACTCGACTCACTCACTGCTGCTCGATATTCTTCTCGAGCACAGCACGGCGCAGAATTTTGATGTCAGGCGCGCGGGTAGCTGTGTGGGGATTCCGTGCCGTGCGTCGAGCGAGCCCAGTCAGCACAAGTGATAAAAGGCCTAGACCTCATTGACTCTTGCGGAGCAGAGTCTTCCGCTAAGAGAGAAAGGGGAGACAAAGGCATTCTTGGTCCGTCATCGGCGGGCGTTAGACCAGGAGGCAACGAACGCGCTGGAACGAGTTTGCTGCTGCATGTTGTGTCTATGCATTTTTGTGTATGTTAGGGTGTGTCTTATTGCAATCATCTCCAGCCGAAAATTAATTGATCAATGAGCAAGCATTGTGTTCGCGTTCTTTCGATGCACCACATTATGCCTTACCGTCCGTTCTCCAGCCCAATTTTTTCATCTCTTTTTTCAACCTTTTCATCTTTCTTCTTTTTTCTCGGATAAGACCTACAAGCATAATTAGCATTGCAGTCAGTACACACTTATGTTCTGCAGCAGGTACCTTGTAAGTAGGCGTTCATCTCGTGCGATACACCCGAAGTGCATCTCCGGAATGAATCCGAGTCTAGTTCTGCAAATTCTCCAATGGAAAGCCACACCTGGTGGAACCACGACTAAACTATATGATATACCCAATGCTATGAAGCTGTCTATGTATATTACAGGTGTGATATATAGTCCCCCGTACGCAACATGAAAACCGACGACCTGACTTGATATGATGATTTCGGATCGCACAAGTCGTCTCTTTCTCACCTCTCTCAAGACCTCTGAATCCAGGACCACAGCGTTCCATAGTGCAAGGTGCATTGTTGATCAAGATTCACAATGTCCGCCCGTCTTGCGTATACACAGACCCGCCCCGGTGCAAATCATACCCAATGTCCCCCAGAACGTGGGGGCAACCTTGTCCGTTTCCATTTTTGTTTCGATGATCTCTCGACCATAGTAAAGTACCGTGGTCTGGTGTGCTATATCTAAACGGCCGCTACATCATCTATTCTCCGATTCGAATGACAAACAACTCTAAGGCATGATGAAGGAAGCCAAATATCACCCCCTAATCATGCCAGGAGTCGGCACTTTCACTTGTAGTCTCTCTTTGCTCAAGAGTTTCCTTCTCATCTGGAAAAAAGACACCTCCTTACCTGCCGCGACCCCGTTCATGGGCCCCTGTCAAGCAGAGTAGGGATCATCTTTGTGTTCTTTTTTTTCTTCTTCTCTTCTTTTCTTATAAATCCAATTGCTGTCGTGATCATCTCTCCTCACCGAATACTACTACAGATGTTATTAGCACGACGTAATGATTCTGTCTCACCGGCCGAGCAACCTGGACGTGGAAATCCATTGTGGGGCAGTATTGTCGCGGTGGCAGATAAAAATCATTGCAATGCTATTGTAATATTAACAAAAATGTCCCAAAGGGGACATGATCGTTATGCAGCATCCTCTTCTACGCGACCCTACCTCAAGAGAGTACGAGTTGCATCTGTGAGATTTACGATGGCATAATGCATTTGGTCTCCATTGGCATGGGACTGACTCCTCGTATCTACGAGCAGACCGGGCTGGAAAAAATTGTGTTTTTTTGCTCTGGCCCCCTGGTCAAGCATGCGCGGCTTGTACGTCGGCCCCTGAGCAATCTTGGAACTTTGGCCATCGCTAATTTCGGCTCTGCAGGCCTACCGAGCTAGTTTCTGCAAATAACAAGCTTAATCGAGAAAATCTAGTGACGCATCTGGAGACAAGTGGGTCGCAGTGCATGTCCATAGTGTCTCGCTGGGGGGCATTCGGGGTTACGTGCCACTGGCAACTAGGACAACGGCCCTGTAAATTGTAGTAGCAAAAGGGAAAGGATTACCGTTTATTCACCCCACACCATCGCGGCCCTGACGTTATCGTAGGATTGAGACCAGGGACGTTCTCCTTGTTAGGCACGGACCGACAATGGAGACGACCTCGTTCACCGAGCTAGCATTCTCCTCCTCCTCCTCCTCCTCCTCCTCCGCCGCCGCCTCTGAGGAGCCCTGCGATGTGTGACTATTTGTATGGTATATATTGCCACCGTGCGTCTCCTGACAACTTGAAATCTTGTTGGTATTGTGTCTGTCTGTGTATGTGAAAGTTTTGACACGACATCGTCCAATCCTCTCTCTTCCCCCTTTTTGAGATTTGCCTTTGCTCCATCATGCATTCTCAGAACAGCCTGGCTCTTGCGGCCCTGACCCTCTCGTCCCTCACAGGCTCTGTGATGGCCCAGACCGTCAAACAGCTTTTCAACTTCACGACCTACATCGATATCGAGAACAGTATCCTCCGTTCCAATGGCCAGCTCTTGTTCACCACCCTCACCGGCCCTGAGCTGTACACAATCGATACCACCGCCGATGAGCCCACCGCCGAGGTTGTCCGTTACCTGCCTGGGGTCACAGCTCTGACTGGCATCGCCAGGGTGGACGATGACAAGTTTGCGGTTATTGGAGGCGTCAGGGGCAGCTACAGCTACACCAACGAGACCATCTTCACCGTCGATTTCACCGAGGCCACCGAAGCCAACCCAAATACCACTGTGCTTGAGACAGTTGCGACCCTGTCAGTATTTTTCTTGATTATTCGCCATTTGTTTCTGCCCTTCAAATCATCTCGTCTTTTTCCATATATAATATTTTTTAGTGAACAATCGTGATTAACATGAGAAATTTCAAACAGGCCCGACGCAATCATGCTCAACGGCATGGCTGCACTGCCTTCCAACTCTCACGTTCTGGTCATTGCCGACTCTCGTGTTGGTTGTCTCTGGCGTGTCGACATCGACACTGGCTCCGTCGCCGAGGCCATCTCGAGCGACTACATGCTGGCCCCAGCCAACTCCACCACCCCGATCGGCATCGACGGCCTGAAGCTCACCGCTGATGGTTCCTACGCCTACTTCACCAACGTTGTTCTCGAGATCCTGGCGCGTGTCCCCATCGCTGACAACGGCACCGCCCTCGTGGCCACGGGCGACGTCGAGGTCGTGACCGAGTTTGTCGGCGATGAGGACTGGGATGACTTCCAGATCAACGGCACCATGGCCTACGGAGCCCAGGACCCTTACTACCTGTCTGCCGTGGACCTGACCACGGGCGACCTGACGGTGCTCGTCAACGACACCAGCTTGATCGGTGGGCCCACTTCTGTCGTGCTCAAGGGTGACAGCTCTACCATCTTCATGACCACCCGTGGTGACTCGACGACCGAGTTGAGTGGTCAGATTATCGAGATCACGCTGTAATGAGTCTTCTTTGAGAGTACTAAATTGTGACGACTATGTGTATATGGACCTCAAGTTGTATATATATTCATTGTATATATGTACGTTTGATTATGTTGGACCCCGGCATTCTGTTTTGCTTCTGAATATAACGGTTTCTGCCTGTTTGAATGGAGGCATGTGGATACATAATTTCTGCCCAATGACGGACACTTTTATCAAGCTGGATATAATACAGAGCACCTCTTCCTTCACCGCCAATATATAATTGATATATGGAACATTAACTTCACATGGGATATTAGCGGTCATTAAATCGACGCTCCCAATTTCGATATTATATTCGGTTCAGTAGTCAAGTTGTAGGTATTCGTTGAATCAGGCCATAGTGCTTACAGCTGTGGCACTTCGATCGTGTGCTGTGGGGGAGCCGCCCATACAGGTGCATATCAAGAACATATTTGCCGATCATGAACAGTATGAGGCCGTTGGGGAACGCCATCGTCTCACTCGAATTTATGACAATAACAGACAACAGTCACACGATCTTGTCACCAGCTACCTATTCCGTCTCCTGATCTTTACTATTTTCCCCTGCGGGTGAGGGCATGCCTGTACCTGGCCAGCCATCATCTACACCCAAAACCTCATCATCTTATAAATACCTATTCACAAGCCTTGGGATTATGAAGACTGGATATGATTTTGAAAAGGAGCTGGGTGAGTGGTTTTCATAGCACATGAGGTTGTTGGTTTATATTAAGATCATTTTGAATGCACACAGTGGTAAAAAGAACATAGATTCACTATTGAGATTCAATTCATCTCCTCCCCATGTGCCATAGTAACAGTCAGTATTTATCCGCTACACCATTCGCCCATGTTCTAAAGGACACTAGACAGTCCATCTTCTTGTTCTAACCGAGTAAGACGTGCATCTGGGCATGCTTCAGCGGCCCTATCATCCGAAAGATTCGTTAGCATAATTCATATATCATAGATATTCAAATCATAAGATCGACGGATTTGCCCTAGGAAGAGAAACTTTAAAATTGGTACAGTAGGCTGACGTCGAAATTTACCCTCAATAGATGCGGACTTCGGACTTCGGAGTCCTCCAGCATGCCGTCTCTAACGTCAGACGATACGCTCCAATGACTTTGGTCCGACGCGGGATTAATTGGATTCCGTTCCCGTTTCAGCTCAGGCCTACTTCCCCCCATCTCTCTCTCTCTCTGACTGTTCACTTGCCTCTTGAACGGATTTCGAGCGTGAGTTAGCCTTTTCCCCTTTTCCCGAACAAACCGATATTCAGAGTTCTCGTGTGTGTTGCACCAACGACATTCCGATTTGTTTCTATGTGGAAATCGTGAATTCCACCTGGTCGTTGCGTGCCATAGCCTTTGGGTATTCGCGTCAGGGTTTGCGCGCCTGGCCCGGTTCCGACCCCCGCCGAGACTTTACCGTTACAGCACCAAAAGAGAAAGAGAGAGAGAGAGAGTTCCACACAAGCATCGGGCCACAAGTGAGGCGAGCGCCATCAGAAACAGTCTCGCCATGCAGTCATCTAGTGGACGTATTGGGAAGTCTCCCACCCCATCTGACACACGAAGGCCCGTGGGTATGCCTGCCCCTTATGGACATGCGTGTACGAACTGTGCCAAGGCGAAATGTAAATGCATACACGTCAACGAAGGAGGACCCTGCGAGCGGTAAGTTCCTTTCTCACTTTCTCACACATGCACACACACACACACACACACACACATATATATATATATGTGTGTGTGTGTGTGTGTGTGCACACTTTTGGTATTGTTAGGACAAGGCGGGATCAGCCATGTGTTTTTTTTACATCTTGGCGTTTCTCTGCATAATTTAGCTCTTAGATGAATGGTCACTGGTGCTGTATAGAAGAAACGGTCGACACTGGCTAATTAGCTGCCTCTTCTTCCCCTATGGATTCCCCTCCCCCCCCTAAGAAGTTCTCCATGTCATGACTCCTTTTCAACCTAGCCAGCCCTCATCGCTCTTTTCCTTGGTCTGACTTGGGAATATCTCAACCATTGGTTTTCTAGATGCTTCCGGCTTAAAAAGGAGTGTAACCCATCCGTTCCAAACCGGAATCGAAATCCAAGGAAAATTGGTTCCTCGAGGACTGCCCATCTCGAGGAGAAGCTGGATGATCTGGTCTCTCTGATCAGGTTACAGGCCAGCAATATCAGAGCTCCCGGCAAGGCCAACGAACCTTCTAATACAAGAGCTGAGAATTATGGCTTAGCTGGGCTGTCGACTGGTCCATCGTTGTCATCCGTGTCGACCCCCAATGAGAGCCCAGCAGGACCTGCTTCTGGCGAGACATATTCAACGGATGCAACAAGTCCATCGAGTGCGGGTGTGGGCTTTGAATATGACTGTATGCTTGACGATTCCTGCACCTTCTTCTTTTTTCTTTCTTTTTAACTGCCTTGGTTTTTTTCTCTTGGGCATCCAAGAGGAAGAGTGAATTTTCCTTGCTAGACACATATGCTCATACCAAATATTACAGGTCCTATCGCCGATGATGTTGCAGAAGCAAATTTAGCCCTGTTCCGGAAGGACATGGTGCGGTTTTGCCCTATAGTCTATCTGCTTCCGTCCTTATCCGCCAAGGAACTTCGACAGACTCACCCTTTTCTGTGGCTCAGCATCATGGCATGTGCCTCCCGCTCCATGAAGGAGGCTTATACCCTGGGCGATAAACTGAGACAGACCGTCGCCAACAAGGTGGTGATCCAACTCGAGAGAAATCTCGACCTGCTGCAGGGTCTACTGGTTTTTATGCAATGGCCTCACTGTCACAGGACCGACAAGCCCTGGCTATCGCTCTGGACCAACTTGGGGCTCGCCATGGCACAAGACCTAGGGTTTATGAGCGTGAACGGAGAGACAGCGTACACATACGTCAAGAAGTTTTGGCTTCCTAAGCATCCAGGCAAGAATTGCGTGCCTGGGCAGACTAATACAGCCCGCACCATGGAAGAAAGCAGGACAGTACTGGCCTTTTACGTATGGACGAGCATGTAAGTGCTTTTATTCTTACTTTTGGTATGTGTGTGTGTGTTGCAAGAACTTGGCAGACTAAATCTCAGGATCTCTTTAGGTGCTCCCAAATGGTCAGGAGAGAGAATTCTATCCGCTGGACACCTTTCATGGAACAAAATCTACGGGCTCTAGTCGAAAGCCCAGAGTGGGAGGGCGACAGCGTCCTTGTTGCACAAGTCCGATGTGCCATCGTGGGCCAGCAAATGACAGATCTGGCCATTCAACAGGCTCTTCGCGCTGGAGAGTCCCGAATACCCATGTACTTTCATAACTCCTTGAGTGCTCAATTAGAGGATATCTGGCGAACGCTCCCGACAAGCCTCATGCATCATGGTAAGTCCCATTCTTTTTTCTGGCTTCTGCTTCTCTTGTGCACATCCATCAGGAAGAACTTGGGTGCTGACTGTGAAATGCGCGGGTGTGTGTGAAAACAGAGGCAGTCCTGCTGTCTCTGTACGGCACAGAAGTTGCTGTCCACGACCTCGCTTCCAACTTTGATCCATCGTCAGACAATGTGGACATTATCAAGCGCTTGGGTGCACTGCAGAAATGTCTCAAAGCCGTGGAGAACTTCTTCCAGACCTGGGACAGAATATCGGCCCCTCAGTTTATGGGTCTCACCCTCATCACCTTCATCCAGCTTCTACACGTGATTGTCGCGCTCTTCCGGCTCAGCACTCTCGACAGCATCCCCGGGTGGGACCCTGCCGTGGCGAGGAGCAGACTCCATCTTTTTGCGTTATTGGATCATATTGCAGAACAGATGGAATTGACCGTCGCGAAGATTCCCATCTTGGAAGATGATGAAGAAGCCAGCAGTAAGTCGATGTATATCCTCTGTGGAAAGGTATTCTGTCTGGTATTAGTAGCTGACTATAATTATCACAGCCTGGTCCAAAGCAGCCAAGGTGATGAGATTGATCAAGCAAGGAATCAAGAGAGATTTCCCGGTATGTGCATATTTCTCTCAAAATGGATGGTTCTCATGGCCATTCAGCCATCATCAGCAGCCAGCCCCATAGTGTTGTGTTGTTACAATGCGCTTCACTGTATATGAATTTCATGCCCTCCAGTTTTTTAGACATTCAGATTCATTCGAGGCGGATACTAACCTACGATTTTTTTTTCACTTTGTTTCTATACAGAACCTTGATCCTCTGGGCAGCACGGGCATTGAGCAAGTCTCTGCCATGGCTGCAGGTGGCGCAGATCTTCAGGGGTCGTCGCAAGAGATACAAGACGCCTTTCTGACTAATTTTGGGGACGACCCGTGGCTATCAGCTATCTTTGTACCGTGGGATTCTATGAATTTTTAGATAATTTCTACATCTACGGTCGTATGTATGCTGGGGCCTCGACGCTGTGCGAGATTCGCTTTTGTACTATAATATATCTTTACTCGTCTCGAAGAGTTCCTGTGTCCAAAACTCCCCCAACACGTACATATATATATCTGTTCTTCTTTTACGGGATATATATATCTCTCCAAATTAAGTTCACTGTACACACAATGTACACTCGCCAATGAACCCAAAGACTGGAATTAGTAGGCTAATTACTTAATTACTCTACCAAAACCTACGTATATGAGCCCGCCCTCTAGTTGCTACCCAGCTTGAACCCACCCCAGTTCAGGCGGGTGAAGACGCCTAGGGGATCGTAAGCCTCACGAACCTCTCTCATCCGCTGCACGTTCTCGACGGGAAAGCCCAGGAACGGGTCCTGGAATTCGCCACTGTCACCCATGTAAAGGAACTCAGACGCCAGACCAAGCGCCTGGTTTTCCAGATGCAGGTAGTCGGACAGTGTGCGCGCCCAGTTGGTCATGCGGAGGTCGTCAACCTCATTTGCCCAGGCAGTAGAGAATTGCCAAACTGTAGCGTCACAGAGCGTGGTGAGTAAACCATCAAGAACCGCTGGGGAGATGCACAGGTGGATGGGCCAACTCACTGATCCAGGACTGATCGTCGTCAAGTCCCCACACATTTCCAATGCCGTTGTTCTTTGCGACCGACGCGGCGCTCTTTGGGAGAATGTTCATGACAAAGGTAGGGTAAAGACCCTCCACGTCGCTGATCTGGTCGACAGCAGCCTTCCATGAGTTGTAAATGCGATACAACTGAGTTGCGTTTGGTTTCATCGTGTGAGACGCGAATTGTATACTGGTGTAGTTCATGTTAGCAATGCAGAGCCCAACCACCATTCTGTACAGCTAATTAAAGCCAAGATAATAATGACTGAAAGAAGAGAAAGGCGCGGCGGGGCGGGGACACATTACCGGAACATCTGGAAAGGCGACTCTAGGTTCTCGTGCCACTCGATCGGGGTCATGACGTTGTTCGAGACGGAGACTGAGGGGATGGCAGAGAAGTTGGCGAAGCGCGAGGGAGGCGATTCGGTTCCCTCCTGGACACCAAGGAGTGATGGGGAGACCACCTTGGTGGTCGCGTTGTAGCTGATGCTAATGATGCTTCCTGCAGCCAGATCCGGGCCATCATTCTCGGCGAGACTGGCTGTAGCTGCGATAAAGTTCTCTACAGCCGACTCGTTGTACGACTGGATGGTAGTGCTGAGATACGGGATGTCCAGTGTCTTGAGCACGAACTTGGTCACGATGCCGAAGTTGTTGGCACCGCCCTTGAGCGCCCAAAACAGATCGGGGTTAGATGTCGCGTTGGCAACAACCTGGGTGCCGTTGCCGAGGACCACATCGTAGCTGAGAATGTTGTCCATCGCCATGCCATACGTGTTGATGAGATAGTGGAATCCTCCGATGAGACTTAGTCCGGGAACACCGATGGTCTTGAGACGGCCACCAATGCAGTACAGGCCGTATGGATCCAGCGCCCCATACACATCAACCCATCTGTTTCCGGGGCCCACGGCAATGGACGAGTTGTCAGCCGCGACCTCCAGCAGCGTCAGGTTGTCGAGCGCGAGTACCACGCCGCCGTTGATGTTGTTGGAGCCTGGGAACTAAGAAAACGTGTCAGTCAGATGTGATAATTATGGCTCGGCAGCTTTGTATTGATTACATTCATATGACCTCCACCTCGGATAGCGAATTGGGTGCCACAGGACACGATGGTCGACACGGCATCCGCCACCTCAGAAGCATCCGCGGGCTGGAAGAAGCATTGTGGCTCCTGATCAACACGGACATCCCAGTAAGAGATGGCCTCGATGGCGTAGTCGGTCGAGTTCTTCCCGATGACCTCAGCGCCGTACTTTGCCGCTAGCTGGGTGCATGCACAGCTCGCTCCGTCCTCCAGGCTGACGACTGGAATCTGTGATGGGACTGAGCCGGCAAGGGCAGCGCCCAAGCAGGAGCTGCTGAGCAGGAGCTTCAGAATTTTCGGGGTTGACGGCATAGATAAAATGTGAGGCACGGGGCCAGGATGTTTAGGGGCAATAGGAGAAGGCCGTATCGAGATGATCAAGGTCTATACTTGGTGGCTTCGCTTGAGGAACAAGTTTGGACTGTCGAGGACTACAATACAGCAGATCATCTTCTTTATAGAATCTCGCAGCTCTGCGGCGGAGGTCTGAGAAGTAGCCTCGAATAGAAATGATTTTTCCTTCTTCTTCTTCATCACCAGCAGCATTATTCATGCGTCCTTGAGAGAACTCGGATTGTAATTACTTGGGGAGCCTCGCTCTCGCTCTCGATGGCAACGCTCACGGGTTTACCGTTGCGGGCATGACTTGGACTCCTCACTGAACATGCTGCCTGCGGATGCCGCCCAAACGACCACAGTGGTAGAGCTTGTTGGATGGGCATGTGCCCCTGAGCCACGAGGTGCTGGTGGCTGAGCGGCGTCGTCACGGAGTGGTCGGGGAAGCACCATGTCGACAATCGTGTTAGTGTTGGCTTAACTGTAGCGGAACCGGAGGCTTGGCGAGAAGCGGAGCGAGACCGAGAACGAAGGTTGATCAACGGGGAATACAACTGAACAAACGAGTATAGCGTTGACAAGTGGATACACTTTTCCAGGGACATATGTTATGCGGCAAGAAGACGGGGAATAGATGTGCGATTATACCCCCCGGTGCTTGTCCACGTGCCCGTAGTTTCCATAGTAGTTGATGCATTTCGAACCACAGGCTGGACCATGTTACCATGACCTACCAGGCTCACCCCCCTCCTCCTCCCTTGGTTCTTGTCCCTACGATACCAAGGTCCATCGACTCGCGGGTTTCTGGAGAATTGTCCGTCGAAATATCTATATATATACCTCGCGTTTGAAGTTCATGATGGAATGTAACTCGGGGAATTTTTCCTCCCTTGCGGCACCAGCGGTTGGACCGGGTCAGCCGGAGCTGCTCTAGAGCTATACCGGCTTGCACCCACCACTCTAAGGTGAAGGTCGATACAAGACCGATAGCCTCTCGAAAAATGATGACTGGAATCTGTTCACAGCCGCGCAAGAGCTCACCTTGTGCAATTGGGCACAGCTGGAAGACCCTCGCGCATCCTTGAAAAACCTCAGCATCCTGGGTTGTGAACCCACTGGCGAGTCTGAGGCCGCCGGTCATACAGAAGAAAGTTGTGTGACATAGCTGACAACGAATGTGACTCTTTATTATCCTCGAGCCATGGACCCAGCGTGAGCTCGTTCGACTCAACGTGCCTCTTGCCAGATCGAGGGCGCCGGTGGCCACAGGAGGCATGGCCGTCGTCGCGATTGAGGACCTCGGAGCAGTCCACCGGCTGGCTTTGGTCGCCCCCAGGTCAACAGGATGAGGCGGCAGGCCGATGACAACGATGTGGCCCGCCGGGCAGGAGGAGAACCCCCTTCGGCGTCCTTTAGGTAGCCGCGTTGTGTTCTCGTCGCTACGGTAAGCAGTGTGAACCAGCGACTAGAACAGCAGCACTGCGTTGTCCTGCAGTCGCAGGATATGCAGGTTGTGGGTTCGTAGTCGTTTGATCTAGCTGAATCGAAATGTTGTTGGCGAAATATTGATAACCGGGAAATGCTTAGGAAAGGGGCTGGGTTAGTCTGCCTGCCTTTGTTTTCTCTTAATATGCAGCATGTTTGCTATCAGCTAGATGTGGGTTGAGCAGCAGATACGTGGACTCTCAGGCCGAGGGATCAATGCCGGCCCTCTGAGGAGGGGCTCTGGGCTGCTGGACGGGGGCGTGTATCTGCGTATGGGCCCAATCTGGGTATTCAGAAATCGGCATTCTCCCAAGAAGAGTGATTTACAGCGCTAGTAAAGATTGGGATCTTGTCTCGAGGGTCTTCATATTGCTTCGGCGAAAAGATACTAATACCCATGTATGGATGCAGTGCATCTACTTACAAAAGTCCTGGGTAGTGGGAATAAGGCAAAGAGAGCATCGGAACCAAGAGGGAGGCAAAGACACTCTCGGCCAAGACAGGGGACGATTTTAACCTAAGTCGCCATGGTTAAAACCAGCGTTGCAGTGAAGAGGATCCGTTGGCTGGGAATGATCCACTAACGTTTCAAGAGGCTGTCGTGGCTGCACACCCAAAGAAAGCAATATCTGAACCTCGAAACGAGGCCGCCGAGGATCGTCCAAGACCTGTGCCGCTGACGGTCATCACCGCTAACTGGATACCATGCCCAGTTGGAAGGATTGTAATTTTTTCTTCTTCTACTCTCCTTCTTTCGTTCCCATCACAATGCATCCAAGCGGATGTCGGCTGACTGGTACTTTTGCTCTTAGGCCTCGCTCGTATTTGCTTCTGTTGTTACAGCCGTCTGCACTTAGCCATGCCGTAGGCCGTGTCTCACTGTTTTGTTTTTTGCATGGGTTCAGTATAGTTAAAGCATTAATTTATGCAGTGAGACGTCGGTGGCTGGTGGGTTGGCAGGCACCCTAGTAGTAGAAGCTGATTTATGTAGAGTACAGAGGCACAAGATGAATTTCTCTGGTATCAATGTGCGACATATGACAGCCAGCTCGCTCCTCTACTACTCCCGTGCATGCATTGATCCAGCGCCAGTGTCACTTCAGCCAGTAAGTAGTCCTCAGGGGCCGTGGGGCGAACAACAAAGCAGATTCCTTTGGATCATCCCTGCGACGACCCTCTTTGCGGCGTTTGGTAAATTGTGATTCGCACATGTTGGATTGCCCCTAATCAATGATCACCAGCTGTCAGGGGCGTTTGCCAGTGTCTGTCCGGGACGGATGACATCAAAACTTTTCTCGCTGTGGATACACGATCCGCCCCTGAGTCGCATTGGCGGGCCTGAGCGGTTATGCCAGGGAGTCAATCTTAATATGTACTGTACATCCTTTTCGCTTTGTACTCCCTGCCATGGAACAGGTCATTTATAGATTTATATCGCCCAAAAGGCGGTCTCTGGTACATCCATTCCCCCCCTTCCCTTTCGGCTCCTCAACCATCATTCCTCTCGTTCATTTGTTCCATCATAGTCTCTCGTTTCTCTCGGGTTTTTCTCTTCTGGTTCAATATCTTACAACTTATTCGCAAAATGAAGGTGCGTACAAAATGCTCAAAACACGTGAATTCGTGCTGCTGCCACTTGTGTGTCACAGAAAAGCTGACGGATAACCTCATCATGTATCAGACCAACGCAGTGATTCTCACCCTTGTCGGTGCTGCCAGCGCCCTCGTGGCCCGCTTCCCTATCGCGCCCATGCCAGAGACTCTCATCGAGTACCAGAGGTGGTGTCCTGTCTGCGATACCGTGGCCATGAACTACAAGTGCATCAACTCCGGTGCATCATGCCAGGCCAGCGTTTTCATGTACGTGCTTGCTTGACAATGCCTGTTTCTTCACACAAGCGACCCGACCTGCTTCGGGGTTTCTACTCCTTATCCACATCACTCCGACAATGCCTACTTGAAAGAAGAAGACAAGCTCGTCTATATCCATCCATAACTCGCATTTATCAACCATGAGACAGGCTCACAGTCTCCTTTTCGCATTTGCTGACTAGTCATTATTATAGGCCGCCCGCTGAGGACACTGATGGGTGCACTACATCGTGCGCGTCCACCTGCCAGCTGTCATACGTCGCCAACAGGTCAGTAAACCTTTGCATATATCGTGACGCATTTATACTGACAAATTTACAGCGACTATGGATACACCTGCAACGCCACGCTCACCCACCCCAACTAAGTTGAAAAGAATCGCCTATTTCACAACTGTTTGTGGATGGATGGATGTGCTGGGGCTTGTATTGGAGGGGCTGAGGGGCAAGGGTGTGGGAGGGAGAGGGACTTGAACCGAGGAAGCTGGGCAGTACAGAATTATGAGAGCAGCTGGCGGCGCTCACAAAACAACATACCCATTTGTAAAGCTGTCATGGTCTATACAGCAGGTCTACAATGCATAATACTATACATAATTTCATGCATGTGTGGGTGTTATGAGGCATAGTCCCGCTTGGGTTCCTTAAACTATATCTGATTGATGTCAACCAAGGACTCCTGGGACAAGGTTTGTCTCGTTCTTCCCGTGCTGTAGAAGATAGAACTGCTGTTTGTGACTCAAGGGAGTAACCTGGATGATCCTAGCCATGAAAATCTTATCATTTTGTTCTTTTCCTTGTATCATGCGATGGTCTTCCTTTCCTTCACCGTCCCTCCTTTTCAATTTTCTTCTGTTTTCCTTGAACATAAAGGGAGGCAAATTTTAAAAAAAATTATAATAAAAAAGAATAGTAAAAGAAACTAACAAGAAGGGGAAGAAATGGTCAAAAGTGAAAAGGGAATGGAATATTTGGGGGAACTTGAAAACCTAGAGTGCGGTCCATATTGTTCTAGCCGCGTTGTTCGTTGACTTATCCACCGCAATTTGAAGACATCCAAAATATATGAACAATCTTTTGAATTTACTCTTGAGAACTTCCAGTTCACTTTCCTCAAGAAATTGTCCCGTTAACACCACCTCAATTTTTCTGCGATGAAGCGAGATCTTTGAAGCCAACAGTATTCTGTGCCGCACTCAACCCCTATTGTTGAATGCGATGATATGCATCGAAACCTCTAAAGGCCGTTCGCAGTAGAAAAAGTATCTCTTGGGACTTTTGCATGTATTAGTTATGTCCTCGCGGTCCGTGGCATAAGTACATTTTGTCAACGTGAGGCTCATTATACTTCCGGCCCTAGAACGTTGTGATCACCCTGGGTAGTCTTTTCGTCGAGGTATGTCACAGCTGGATTGGCTACACAACGTATTCAAAAGGTGTGTTTGTCCGGGATAGTCTACAGACATGAAGGCTAGCGATTTACTTCCTCTTTCTTCCTCAATTACGTCTTTTCTTCCTGGCCGTGCCCAGGCAGATGTGCACAGAGAACTCTAAATGAGAATCACAGAATAGTGTTTAAACATTCCTCCAAGTAGAGGTACATATATGTGAGTAAATACATAGCACCATACATTATCAATGACACATGATATGGCTTTGTTCTCTCCCACAGTATTCTCTTTTATTTTTTTCACGCTCATCACTCCGTGGTTTCCTCTAATAACTCATTACCAGTCAAGACATCCATCCCAGATGCTGACCTCATATTCATACAGCGAGATATCGATCCATTCCGTGGCGAAAGCGGTGACATCAAACTCGAAAGAAATAGCCTCGCTCAGACCGTTGGCACAGGCCGTGCTGCTGGTAGAGTTGGGATACGTCACGCTGCCAGACGTAGCGTTGATAGCCTGCGTGGCGGTGGCGGTCGTGACAAACGGAAACGAGGGCTCGGCCTTGACGCCAGTGCTGAGATCGATCAGGCCGTCAAAGAGCTTGCAGGCGAACTCGACGGTGAAGTCGATGTAGGGTTTCAGGGTGATGGATACGTCCTCGGTGACGTTGAAGGTGGCATCGTACTCTGTCTCCCAACCGCTGGAGTCTGAACGGTTTTCATCATCAAAAGTCAGCTGCGAGAATTCCTTAAAAACCAAAAGGGATTTCCCCAAGAGCACACTTACAAGAGGAGTCCCAGTCCTTGAAATCCATGTGGATCGTACCGTTGGGCATCTGCGACGTGAAGTCGCCTGTGACGGTGCCGGCAGCGGCGGCGGTGACTCCGGCGCCAAAGCTGATACCCGCAGAAGGACCGAGAGAGATGATACCGGGCACATCGAGGACAGAGTAGCTCAGTGCATCTGGCGACCACGTCCAGCTATCAGACCACGAATCCTTGATCGTAACCTCCATATCAGCATAATGATACACCGATTTGTCAATATCGATGTAGAATTCGGTCACGCCCTTGAACAGCTCCCACTTTGCATGACCGGAATACTGGACCGAGTTGTTGACTGTGGCCTCGTTCACAACTACTGTCACATAGTCTGTGTCCACAATCGTCTGCTCTGAAGGAATGGAATATGTGTAAGCGATAGTAAGACCATCGTCGTTCCAGCTGATCCCACGTTTATCTAGAGATTTTGACCCGCTGGTGAAGTCAATCTCGGTTGCGCCTGGGATATAATGATCAGTCCCTAGATGTTCTCCTGTACGAAAAAGGGGGCTTCAGGAAGGTGAGAACGTACTCGCAGTTCCAACAATGTCACTCTTCTCTGCTAGAGCGATGATTGTCAAATTGGATTCAAAGGCAGTAAGAGCGTCAGCGTCGGTCACAAAGAAAGACCGCTCGAGCTCGGAGTCACAATCACCCAAGTGGTTGGTGATCATCACAAAGCTGCTGTTCATGGCGCTCCACTCGGAGAGGGCTTCGGTGTAGGCCTCGGTGTTGTTGAAGGTGACAGCCACAGAGCTCTGGCCAGTGCAGTCGACCGCGGACACGTCGTCGATATCCTCGAGAACAACAGCAGAGTTCTGCATGGTCAGACCCACCGAGACAGCACTGTCGTTGCTCGGGGTCTGCCATGCAAGGCTCAGGTTCTTTTTAGGCACCACATTCCGGCCTGCTGTCTGGACTCCATTGCTGTTTGTGACAGGCCTGAGCGGAAGACTTGTCGCGGAGGCGGTGGGCTGAGAGGAGGAAGAATTCGTCGAGGCGGTGGCATCGGAAACTACCGCAGGGGCAGAATAGACGGGAGTTGAGAGGAGGCAGAGGAGGAGAACTCCGACGATGTTGGATTGGCTGAAAACCATGGTGAACACAAAAATAACGATTGACCTGTAATCGTAAATGACAGACTTGGGTGAGGGAGGCGGATAGCCTAAGTTGTGTATGTTGAATTATTGCAAAGAATGACTGAAGTGAATGAAAACAAAAAAAGCACAAATGTAAAAGAATGACAAAGCCACCACGATTAGAGCATCGCCCGACTTGAGGAACCGTTCACAAGCAAACTGATCTTGGGAAACATAGTCGACGTCAACATGCAGCCAGAGCTGGAGGTATATAAACAAAGACACCATTCGACATGGCAAGGTTCGTGCGGCAGCAGCCGATGAAGATGGTGGTAAATTCCCCTGTACGCACGCGCGGGTTGCAGATTCAGGAAATGGGGGGCCTTGAAGGGGCCGTGGACCCCTGGTTTCTGCATGGTCGATCATATCCCATGGCAAGCATGGGAAAGGGAGAACTGAGTCGTGCACATACGAGGATTGGACGACTGTAACTCGACCCTGAGCCAAGCTCATTTCAATTTCGTACCGGGGCGACTCTCCTACGGTTCCTCCTCGGTGGATGATTATCTTTACTCGGTCAGACTCCCTAGCCTATCAGCTCGTCCATGGGGCATGTATGGTACCTGAACCCATCCCTCTAGGCTTGCTAGGGCAGATCCTATAATCTGATAACACAGACCAGACGAACGCCACAGTCTACCTGGCTGAGATAAGGTTTGGACGGGTGATCGACGACTCCCTGCAGCCTTCTTCCTCTCAACCTGCTAGGGTAACTACTGAACTCTGCAAAAGGAAATCATGGCTTGTTTGCCACGGACACGTATCTTGCATGCCTGTGCTCGAAAGTAAATTTGTCATGAATGCTGGTGGTATGAGTGACATCTCGGGAGGCAGGCAGGCAGTGCGCATAAAGGAGCTGGTCTCTTTATGGACATACTCCGGGCATAGCCTCAAGGTGCGGGTACAAGCATACATACATTCACACAGCACATTTAGCCCACAGCAGAGAATTTCTGGGTCCAGAAACGGCCCAATAGTTTCGGGTTAAATAGCCGGGCGTGTGGGCCTGAAAGGATCAACTCTGGCTCCCATGCCATCATCCAAAAGTAAAGACTATTTTTGATCAGAGGTCGTGCTATCTCCTAATCACTATAAGTCAATCATGGTATTCGCAGCTGGACAGCGGTATCGTCTATGATCTTCTCATAATACAAAGCATCTCATGTTCTGCTTGCAGGGCATGCAGGTCCACCTTTTGACGATGCACACCGAGAGGATATTCTGTAGCTTTGATTTGTTAGGCATTTGGATAATTATCTGGATGGGTAAGTATGTATGTAGTAGTCTCAATTATGTAAGGACCTTCATTTGTCTCGGTGTGTGGGCTAAATCTGGCTTTGGGCTGTCATCGGATATCGCAAGATGGACGTGAAGACTCATTGTACAGAATGAGTAAGTCAGACGCGTTTCCGTTCATCACGGCCATACCGATCAAGAATCTTTTTCAGATATTTGCGTGCAGTCTCTTGAGTTGTTTTCCACCTGCAACCATACAACTCTAGTTCCCACATCGGACAAGTATCGTTCTCGGAAATAATAAAGGGTCACTACTGGAGATGTCAGCGTATTGGAGGAACATGTGGCACAGGTTTCGAAACTTCGTCAAAAACCGACGGGCAAACGAGGCTCAACTGAAAAAAGTGTATATTATGGGGCGACTCGGATGCTGTCGGTTGTGAGGCTCAAAATGATCCTCCCCACCGTCTCAGACCAAGGAGGCCGATGCGGAAGCCGGTGATCTTGGAATAGAGGCGAGTTCGCACGAGTCGTACAACAGTTGCATTGGAGGATCGTCTCCACAAAGGCCATTCCGAGGTATATCCTTCGTTTACATGCTTTGTAGTAAATACATGAAGTCATTCTCGGGCACAGTGGCTTACCTCCGAGTGAATTTTTTGATTTTTTTTTTGATTAGAGGACGAGCAAAGAAACAGAGACATACCGGACAGCCTCAGACAGGATCAATTGCTGATGCCAAGATCGATTCCCTGGTAGGCGAAAGGAACCTCGTTTCGTGGAATTGGCCATGGAAAGAAGCTGGCGAATTTGCGTAAGCTCTCAAAGTGTACCGACAGCCTCAATTGGAAACCTCCTGAAGGCCGGACATCCATCTACCAAAACGGACATATCTACGCTCTCTAGGATCTGAAGCCCTGAGTTGGTCTCATGCCTTTGTCGGTGCTTGACTTTAAGTACTTAAATCAGTCCATGGGAATCATTGTCAATTTTGCAGGTGTCATCTCGCATTCATTTGGCAGTTCTCCTCTCCATGGGATCGTGTGCGAGGTATGAAACTCACAGCTGAACTTGATAAATAACAGGTGGACGAGGCTAAACACTAACTATAAAATATCATCGACTCTGGTGACGGGGGAATCTACGAGCAGCTGTTGAGGAACAATGGTTTTCAGGAGGATGACCTGGGTCTGACACTGTACAGCGAGGTGGGAAATGTTAAGCCCAGTGTTGATAATGCCTTTCCTTTTCACTTTTCCTTTCTTTTTCCTCATCCTCGTTTCTCTCTCCTTGTTCTTGCGCCCCCCCTCCCCCTTCTTCTCCTCTTCCATGCACTCTCTCAAGCACAAGGTTTTCGGAACGATGTCACCACATACAAAAGTGTCTTCCAAGTACAGGGAAGGAGAGTATCACGATTGTGGCATCGGATTGCGGAGGACCTATGGTCTGCCCTCAACCATGCCCAGCGGGACGCTGGCGGATATCATACACATCATGATTTCATACCTGACTGGTTCGTGGAGCTCTTGGACGAGTGGAATGATGTCTCGAGAGACGGACAGGAGGTCTTGGTCGGGAAACACGCCAGCATTTCAGGCAACGATGGTACAACGACGTACTGGCTCTGTATGCAGGGGCGCTGCTTCAAAGCTGCGTGTACATAACCAGTAAGTGCTTGAGGTCCTATTCCGCCTTTGCTGGCATTGATTATTTCAATCTGGCTGGTTACACATGAGGAGAAACAGGGACATGGTCGAGATGGCAAGGCAAGCTTTGCCCCCTTTGCTTGAACATTATGATATGACGGCCAGATGGCCGGTACGTGATTATTATAGCTCAATCCTCCTTTCCCCGTTGAGTTCCCGTTTCGCGACTCATTGCTGCCACCTTTGTGTTGATTTTGATGATGGTATATAGATAGCCTGATCTCTTTGGCCTCAACTCGACAGTCGGCTCCATCACCGGCTCCGCCTCTTTTCTGGGGGCAGGACGTGTTCTGTATGCCCCATGGTGATATACCATCCTCCCGGTGAACTCGAGATCCTGCGTTTGGCCCTGTATACTGGGTGGCTCCGTCCAAGTCCAGCTCGACCTGGTGCGTCAAGCTGGCCAATTACACGACTCGTCGACGGAGACAGTCACTGTTGGGTTCTCCGGTGTGACACCTTTGTCTTCGGCGACTTTTGTAACGCTGGAGGGGGGTGAGGGGAGCATGTCCCCAACTATCCCGGCATTCTTTCCAGGTGCTAGAAGTCAAATATGGTCTTGTTTTGCAGATACTGAGCACACTTTGTTGTGTTGTGTCGCCATGTTGATACTTCAGATAAGCCCATCGAAGCCTGGGTCACCTCGCGGGAGCCTTTTCCTCTGCTGTGATACCAAGCGCGACAGATAGGGGAGGAAGAAAAATAATAAAATAACGTTGCCGCACAGCACATTGCCCTGAACGCCTCGCCATGCTGTAGTTCCCTGAATAAAATCTCTAATGCCGGCACTTCAGAACCTGTTTTGTGCGTGCAATAGCATATGTTAGCGGCCACTCCACGGGGTTTGCCTGCGTATTCAACGTTGAGTGGCGGCGGGGTGGGCAGATCTCACCTGATCTCGTAGCTCCCTGCCCTCGTCATATACCTGACCCACTTGACACTGCTGTAGTTGCTCTTCTCGAAGACTTTGAGGTACCTCACCAGCAAGCCGCTGCTGGTAAACATCAGGAGGCTGAAGTTGATACTCAGGGGGGGCCTGCTCCAGGTCTTCTGGTTGGTCATGGAGGTCAGGTCGGCCTCGGCGCTGAGGACAAACTCGCTCTGGCCGGTGAAGCGGCCGATCTTCCAGACGATGTTGTTCTCGGCGGGCTCGTACTTTGCCTTGCCCTGGGTGCACCTCTCGGTGATCCTGGCGGTGTTGAGCGGGGTGGGGATGCGGACGACGACGTTGGTGGCGAAGAGCTTGGAGCCGAAGTTGGCCTTGACACCGATGCTGTACTCGACCTTGGTCTTGCCGACCTCGTTGACGATGGCGTGGACCTTGAAGGGGAGGTTGATGTTCTCGGTGGCGCGGTAGCGCATGAGCTCGAACTCGCCGTCGGGGGGCACGAAGGAGATGATGCGGTCCGAGTCGAACTTGCCGAGCTTGACGCACTGGTGGAACTGGCAGTCCTCGAGGGTGACACTGCCGGCAGCGGCCTTGGTGGCCTTGGTGCCCATGCGGTTGCCGCTGGGCAGGCTGAGCAGGCCGTCGCTGTCGAGGAGTAGGCGGTCGTTGAGGCCGAACTTGCACTCGGGGGTGCCCGAGAGGTAGGCGCGCATGATGATCTGGCCGGTGACGTCGGCGCGCAGGACGGCACCCGTGGCCGACATGAGCAGGTTGACGTCCTCAATGACATCGACAAAGGCCTCGTTCTTGCGGTACTTGACGTCGGCCTTGCGCCACGAGAGGGCGCCAGTGGCCTGCATGGTGATCTTGGCCGAGTCCTCGGCCCTGTTCTCGGACTTGACGCCCTCGGTGGTGATGTACATCTTGAGGGTGTCGGTCTCGGTGTTCTGGGGGTAGCCGAAGTCGATGATCTCGTCGAGCAGCTCATAGACGAGGACGAAGTTGTTCTTGACGGCCTCCTCGTCGAACTTGCCAAAGTAGCCACGGCCGAGCTGGATCAGGCGGTAGAGGAACTCGAAGACGAGGGCGGCATTGGCGTTGCTCTTGGTGATGGCTACGAGGTAGATGTTCTCGTGCTTGACATGGCTGAAGGTGGTGCTGCCCAGCGTCAGGATGGGCGACCTGACCTGGGCATTGCTGATTACCTGGATGCGGAAGACATCGGCGAGGCGGGGGCGGCAGTCGTTGCGAAAGGCGCGGAAGATGAGGTTCTCGCCCTTCTGGTTAAAAATGAGGATCCCAGAGAGCATGGCTGAGCCGACGGGGGTTGGTGTGGTGATGTGTTGGGTGAAGAGGGATGATGATGATGATGATGATGATGATGGTGATCACTGTAGTAGTAGCAGCAACAGCGGCAGCAGCAGTAGCACCAAGCAATAGCATCAAAAAGTTAGTGGCCGTACAAGGCCGCTCCTTCCCCCTGACGCCGTCCAGAAAGGAAGGCACGAAGGGTTCCTTGGCCCCGCAATCTGATTATGTCATCCAGATTCAGGGGTAGCACGCTCTTGCCATGTGTGTTGTTCAACAACTTTCGGTATCAAATCTATGTACTGATTAGGACACCACCGATTGAGCAGCAGCTCCAAGCTTTCCCGTGCCCCACCTTCTGTCTCTCCCCCTCGGCGCCGAACCGCCCCCCCCTTTCCACCCACAACGGCTTCTCACCGGAAAGAAAGAAGGAAAGAAGATCAGTTTTCAAAGACGTAGGTATACGTCTAGAACCATTCGTTTGATCACGACTATCATAGAAGTTGACTCGCAGATCTACCATTTTGCTATCACGCACTCCCTTCCTGCATATTCTGAAGGTGACGAACGACGCGTCCCTCTTCACAGGCGCATGCTGGTCGTCCTCCTCCCCTGCATATGTCACTGTTGCGTCTATACTTGGGAATACGATGGATCAGTCGACGACCAGACGACACGCTGGCATGCGCACTGACACGGCTGGCGACACTGCTCGTGTTGCGGCTGAAGTTGATAGCCCCCAAAGGCAGCTACACAACACGGCGGGAGGATCCTCAACCATGATGCGCAGCTAGTCCTCCTATGGCACTGATGCCCTGTAGCAAGGCTGCAAAGGGACACACGCCTGTGCCGCAGCTGCAACCGTTAGCGGCCAACCTTTTTTTTCCCTCTCAAGGGATGCAGAGGACGACGTGTCATTCAGAACGCCCTGGGATGCTGTCTGGGCGACCAACTTGAAACTCGATCCAGCGTATCAGGTTTTTTGGCAGAGCCTAGAGAAGGAGAGGGAGAGGAAGAGAGGGCCATCGGAGTGCTCCCTCGACGAGACCATCCCACCCTCGACTAAGACTTTTTTGTACCTGTCGGTTACAGCAAGGGTCAATGAACTGACGTGCAGTATGACTATTCTGTCTTGGGGTTCTTCTGGAACCCTTCTGGGACCCTCTTCGGGCGCACATCGCATCGAGTCGAATCCCCACTCGTACCACCGTTTGTAGGAGCTCCACTCATGCGTGTGCTTGGAGCGTGCGCAAGAGATCGCTCTCTTGAGTGGCGTTATCCTCAGGGCAAAGAAAAGACAAACAAACTTATTCATCCTGGTGATCATTTCGACCTCTGACTCCTCGCCTGACTCTTGATTTTGGGGCTTTCTCACAACTCGGTTTACCCCTGAGGACGAACACCCTCCGGTCGAGGAACACGGCAGGTCCCGTCACTTCAATACCACCCACACTCACCCCCCCCCCCCCCCCCCCCCCACACCACCCCCCCCCCCCGCCCCCCCTCATAGCACCTTGCACCCCCGCGCAGATTTTCCTACTTTTT
>JACWST010000280.1:0-46800 GCA_014850475.1 Cryphonectria naterciae
GGGAGAGTCGCGGGGTGTGGGGCGAGGTTGTGATCGAGGGGGGGGGGGTGTGGGGTGGGGTGGGGGGGGGGGGGTTGGGGGGGGGGGGGGGGGGGGGGGGCGCCGGCAGACACGAGACGACCCCAAAGACCAAGCAATGCTTGACGGCTCTGCCGCAACAAAGTGCTGACCCAGCGGCACGGAACTTGCCTGGTCAGCCCTGCCGCTTACATCGGAGATAAGTTCCCCAGCAAAACAACACTGTGTTGCAATGACTCTGACGCAGCCACGGGATGGCATACAGGGAAGAAAACAAGAGCAAGACGGGGGAGGAAGAAGAAGGATGGGGGAAAAAACCTAGAGAAAAAGATCCACGCGAATATGCACAACACATACACTATTCGTCATGTGATCCCTCCCACCTTAAGCCACGATGCATAATCTGACAGCAACACCACTGTCGATCGCCCGAATACCTCCAGCTATAAGTGAAATACTACAATTCTTACTATGAGTACGTACATACACAGGAAATAAGCCGGACAAATCGCGAAGGAGCCGTGGAATCAGGGCCTCGACAGCTTTGTAGCGTTTTCTGGGACGAAATTCCGGGTGGGCCCTGGGTCGTCACAAGCAGAAGGTTCTAATCTCCGGTTCACGATGATTCTGTCCATGTAAGCCGACGAAGTGACCCCCTGAACCGTCAGTGGAGAAGGGCAGGGGAGCTCGGGCCAGATGTTCTAGAAGCATGCCCAATGATCTGCAAGATCACGGCACGAGCGTGGACGTCGACCACACTCTTCTGAGGCTCAACCTAATGGCACCCACGCAAGGCTGGGGGATAAGGCACAACTTTATTACTCCTCGTGTCGGTAGATTGAGGCCTTCGCCGTTGAGACCCCCTGCTCCGGTCGTGTTTTCACGGTAATGAACAAGCTTGGACCGAAATTTGAACAAGATGGCTGTGCATATTAATTTGACTGCGATGCTGCGAGTCGCCTACGTTCGATGCCTGCGCTCCCCCGTCTTGCCATGACTCTCGGAACTGGCCCCTCCGGAAATGCCACCTGTCTCCCCCCCCCCCCCCAAAAGAAAAAGTCAAAATGTGTCCAAAAGTCAAATTCAAACCTTTACTGTCATGATACCAGCAACCACAGGCCTTCGCTTAGGAACAACCAATGTACTATTTAAAGCCTCTGGTGACTCGGCATTCAATAGCCCCCCTCGGCTTGTCCCGGGCAATCTGCGCATAAGCAGCTGCAGCCATGTTGCAATGGACGTCACGGTGCATGGGGGCCGCTTCTTCTGACGACATGCAGCCCATCAGCACGGAGGTTGTGCAGGTGACCCTCAAGACCTCTCTTACTTCACAAGCTGGACAAGATGCTGACCTGCTGTGGAACGTCTTGGGCTATTAGGGGGTGCAAGTGCTTCCTGTTAGTTGCTAGGCTTGATGACTATACAGTATCGAGTGTCAGGGCTGGTTTTTTCCCCGGCTTGACGGTCGATGTCGAGTAGGATTCTTTGTCCTATTGGATTTTCCCCCCTCTAAAAGATGGAAGGCTTCATGAGGGATTTGTCACAGTCAAACGACAGGACATTGACTACTATCTCAAATTTCCTTGTTCTGGGATTTCTTCAAGTGTTAACCTGCCGTGTGCCACCAGGGGTCAGTTACTGTCGTCTATTTGTGTGGATTTCTTTGTGCTGTACATCCTATCTGGTCCAAACATCCCATCTTCTAGAAGGCATCGGGACGCCTTTGATACAGCCATGGGCCCTACACACAAAGACACGGCGCAGAACCGGTTCCCGTAGCTATGTATGTATCTTCCATACTATGTGGTGGCCATTGATTCTTATTACGGGCGTACTGGATGTGCTTGACAATTATGGCTCAGGTCTGTGTTGACATTTCTTTGTTATGGTGTCAGCCTCTCTCGCATAGTCAATGGTCTTATTATTATATATTTATTTATTTTTTTACAGAAGAAATCAAATCCTGGGATGTGATATAGTTGCTTCTTATTTGACTGCCCATGGCATCCTCATTATATTTCTTGCTCCTCCAGTAATAATTACATCCCGGGAGAGATTGTGACTGTTCGTCACTCACTCGTCCAACCTAACCTTGGTTCACAATCATCGCCACGAGCCAGTCATTTTTACTTTCCTCCTCACAATGCACAGCTTTTGAAAACACCCATCCACGCACATAATTGATCTTTTGTCTTCATCAGCTGTCCCTCCCATCCAGGACGACACCAGACCACCACGAATACTTTACCAGAAGCCTTTCACAATACATCCTCCACCATGTCAATAAAGCAAACAACCTCCTTCCAATTCCCCAGCCCCCCAAGGAAACCTCACTCCGCACCCGAGCCCGACCACTGGCTCTGGGTTTGTCACAAATGCCATATTTTCTACCGCCTCGCCACCACCCGCCGCTGCCTCGATTGCGGCCACACCTTTTGTCGGGGCATCCAGAAGCCATCTCCTAGTAAGCGCAAACGTGCGCGCACCTGCACGTCCGGGTTCGACTACATGGGCTGGGCAGCGCGCGCGGCGTGGAAGAGGACGGTCCTGCTCAACGCTGGGAGAAATGATCCCAGGGAGGAGCAGCAGCAGCAGAAATATGAGGAGAAGATACAAGAAAAAGAAGAAGAAGAAGAAGGTGGAATTCTCCTCCGAGGTAGACGTTGGGTCACGTCCACCTCCCTGGCCCGTACCTGGGGGGACGAGTACCGCGCTCTGGACTACGGCATAGAGTCGCTGAGCAGGCGGTTCGCGGAGAAGAAGGAGGCGCTGTTTGTGCGGCGGCGGCATAACTGCTGGCTGCACTGCGATTATCCTGCAGAGTGTATAAGAGCCCTCCACAGAGCGGCAATGGATGACAGGCCGGTTCTGGAGAGGGCTTTGGCTATGGACGAGGAGTATCTTGAACAGAAAGCGAATAGCAGGAGGAGAGCGGCGGCGGCGGCGGCGGCGGCAGAAAGGGAGGAGAAAAAGAGAAAGAGTGCATCTGGGCTGAAGAGGAGTCGGAGTGTGGTTGGTGGCTTGTCTACAGTGGACGAGAGGCATCGTCTGCCTTGGGGCAGGTCTAATGGAACCACTGGTTCGTTCATGTCGGACGGTATGTCTGATGAGGACGAGAGCAGCATTTCGAACTCGGGATCTGAGTACAGCAGCGAAGGAGAGGAGGACGATGAGGATGAGGAAGAAGAAGAAGAAGAAGAAGAAGAAGAAGAAGAAGAAGACAACGACAGCGACAGCATCTCACCCACCGCAAGCACCCTGGAGTCCGACGAAGACGTCTCTCCCGCAAGACCTGATTTCGAAAATCTCGACCTAGAAGGTGACTACTCTTACGAGACCTTCAAAGACCTCCTCTCCCCATCACGGTCCAAGAAAGAGTCCTCATCCTCAGCAGCTGCACCATTGATCATCACAGACAATCTCGAGCCTCCTCCGCCTCCTCCACCACCTTACAATACGGACGACACCTCCCTCTCATCCCCCATCTCCCCTTATAACCCATCCTTCACCACCACCACCAACCCAATCCCCATTCCAGGCTCCGCCAAACCACCCGTCAGCGGCAGCGAAGGAGGGACCCAAGACGACGAAGACGAGGACAATGTCAACAGCCTGCTCTCAGAACTCCTCACTGGCGCGATTCAACAGCGCAGATACCACGCCAGGCGGGCCCAGTGGGCACCAGATCCTGTGGACGAGCCGAGGACAGCGTTCCTCAAGGAGGAGAAGAATGAGGAGAATGAGGAGGACCTGTCGCCGGTGCGGCTGCAGAGCTTCACTTCGTTCGAGTCCTTCGGGGGTGCTCTAGGGGATGAGGACGACGACGACGACGACGCCGAGAAGGAGGAGGAGGAACCGTGGGCTGAACACGTCGAGGACCCCAGGATCCTAGCTGACACCGCTAATGTGGCAGAAGACCAGCTGCGCCAGGCGTACAGCGAGCAGGGCTGGTTCCCTGCAGTTCCTCCCACCAGCAGCCTCGAGGACGTTGAGGACGAGGACGAGGGTGCCAAAGCGACCCCCCGCCGCTCACACAAGGAACCCCACCGACCCGAGGACTGGGAAATGGACGCCCTCATCGCCTCCTCCAGCACGTCCGCGTCGACGAGCGCATCCTGTGTCAGCAGCAGCTCCATCGCGGGAGAGGAGATCCCTTCCTGCCTGGACATGGACGGCGACAGCCTCATGTTGGACGGCCCAACAAACGCAGCATCCGTCGGAGCTCAAGAAGGCGCAGGTGAGGATGAGACATTGTCACCGTCTCCTGTATCACCAGTGTCGCTAGAGGAACAGCACGCTCTCACTGCCCTGCTGAGAATGAACAATGCTTTCATGAGGGGGGAGTTTTGATATCCATGGTTTGTACTTGAAATGCTTGAAGATAAGTTTCGGAATTGAGTGACAAAGTGCATCATTGCATGGGATGGGTAGCAGACACAGATAGATCGATGGGCATATTGACTCAAAGTAGATCGCATAGCAATTGAGGAAATTACCAGGATGAGGGTGAGAACAAGTAAGAGGAGAGTCATGAAACGGTATGGATTCTGTGCGCGTTGAAGCATGACGGCAGTCACCATCATCAACACATTCACCAGCCTTGCTCTTATTAACTGCAGGAATAAACTCCTGTCACTCATAAATAAAGACTTCTCTTCGCATCTTTGACCACCGTTTTCCTGGCTTGTGATAGAGCACAACAACAAACACACACCCGCGCAACCATCAAAGAAAGGAAAAAGAAAGAGGAAAAAAAGAAGTTTCTGTTGGTACACTCCCGACCGTCCTTCCTCAGCAAGAGAGCGCCCAAAGAGTCCTTGGCTAACACGGCGGCCTCACGCAAGACGGTATGACCGCCTTGGTTTTGCGGTGGGTTTTTTTTTTTTTTGTTCTTTTCTTTTCGCCCCTGTGCATTGTTTGAGGAACAGGACGGCCCGTGCATTTCATTCAATGCTCGCCGGTGCCTCAAAAGACCGGCCTCGCAGCCGGACGACGACCATCTTCCAAGAGAGCCCCCCGCAAGACGCCATCTACCCAGTGCGCACCCAGATGAAACAAATTGTGTGTATCAAAAGCGCCATCGCGAATCACCGGTCGGTATCGAGATCATCCCGCTAGATTCGGTTCGATACAAGAGGTATGAGATTTATGCCTCCTGAGCCTTTGCCTTCTTCTTCTGTTCGACCTTGAGCAGCAGGGCGCGGTTGATGTGGGGCAGCACACCACCAAAGGCGATGGTGGCACGGATGAGGGTGTCCAGTTCCTCGTCGCCACGGATGGCGAGCTGCAGGTGGCGAGGCGTGATACGCTTGACCTTGAGATCCTTTGCGGCGTTCTGATTGGGAGAGAGGAATGAGTCACGTTAGTAAAAGAAAAACATACTGCCCAGATGCGCTAGGCGAAATGCTAGGCAGCAGCAGAGGCTCATGATGCCCAGCAAAGCAGTTGGGACGGGAAGAGAGCGACTTACGCCTGCCAGCTCGAGAACCTCAGCGGTCAGATACTCGAGGACCGCGGTGACATAGACAGCAGCCTTGGCGCCAACGCGCATCTTGTTCTGGGTGTTGGCCTTGAGGAAACGCTTGACACGGCCGCACGGGAACTAGAAGAGAGGGGAAGGCGGGATGCGGTTAGCCATGATGACGCGCTCCAGAGACGAGCGAAACGAGGCAGAGATGCGAGGCCAAAGGTAGGCTTTGATCCCATCCGTGCGACCCGGCGCAAGTCGCGTAGTAGGTCGAGTCTAACAGATATTCGTTCGCGTAACCTCGAGATCGATGGTCCGTGACCGAATTATTGAACTTGCAGGCGCGAAATGTTGTCGCACCGGGTTGTGGTTGATTTTCGAGGCGTGTTTGTGGTTGGCACGGGGCTGTGTTGGGGGATGATGCGCCGACTTCGAGGTGCGCGGCGGAAAAAAGGGCGAAAACGCGTCGGTTGGTATGTGGAAAAACAGTTGTGATATTGTGTCGAGGACCGGCGCACAGATGGGGGTCAAAGCCTTGGTTGCTGGCGACGTGAATCTCAAGGATACAGATGATCTTACCTGAAGACCAGCGCGGGCAGAGTGGCTCTGCTGCTTCTTGGGACCCTCACCAGACGAGGTCTTTCCACCCGAGCTCTTGCCACCAGAAGACTTTCCCTTGCCGCCAGCCATGGTGATAATTGGCTGTTTTTTCCTTTTGTTTTTTTTTTTTAGTTTCTTGGAAAAATGTTGTAGATTGATTGGTCGAAGAAATGAATAAATGATATCAGTGCAGAGGATGAGCAGAGTGGTGGTTGTCGATGAGTGAGGCGGTAGAAGAAGAAAAAAAAGGTGATGTTATGATGAAGTCGGGTTGGGTTGTTGGAAGGCTCAGCAGTCGGCGGTCGTAAAAATCGAGGAGGCTGATGGAATGGTTGAATTTGGAGTTGGGGGGGGGGGCGGCTTCACTGGAGGCAGCTTCAGCAGCAGGCTGATTGTGTTGTTTTCCACCACCTCCGGAATGATTGGGGAGCTCACCCAGTAAAGTCTCCCTTCCCCTCAGAAGCTGTCCCCTGTTAATGTGCCCTATGTTTACCCCCCTCCCTCTATTAGCTTCTGTCCCATGTTTTTTTTTTACCCCCCACCCTTGTTGGTGCTGCTGGGCGGTCGTAGGTGGTCCGTGCATTTTGCTGTCTGGTGCTGCCGCTGCCGCTGCCGGCGGGTGGCTAGACAACTGCTACGGCAGGCCCACTTGAGCCTGAAGTGCAGTTTGATGAGGAGATAGGCCCCCAGCTTCTGATAGCCAAGGTAGTAGGTCGAACGAGTATGAGAGGTTATATAGGAAGGGGGATGCACATCCTATTGACCGGCTTGAGCTCCTTCAAAATGGCATGACCAGAAAGTACTGAGACTGGGCGTTCTTCTCATGCCAAATTTAGGAAGGGAAACAGGAAAGGGAGAGTGGTGATACATACCAGACCTACCACGGATTGGTGGTCTTTCCCGGCTGCCAGCAGCAAGAAAGCCACAGGCAAGACAAAGACAGGCCATGCCCAGCCGCATGGCGCTATGAATGCCAGAGAATATAAGAGGTGCACTTCCTGAGTGACCTTTGAGGCCTTACAGGTGGAACAGAAGTATCCAGAAGCATTGGTGCAGGTTTGGCTGAGGCCACGAAGAGGTCTTGAGGTTGAGGTTTGGTGTTCCTCAGCAACGCTCCAGATGCGATGCAAAGGACTGGGCCCAGCTAGCTCGGACGCCACAGAATGTGGCTTGGACTTGTTTATCAGCCACACCACCCATCCCCCTTGCCCCTTCGTGCCTTCCAACAAATCCCAGAGGATCCAAGCTCCCTCACTCAACGCACTTAAGGCTGGGAATTGTACCTTGTACAGTACAACACAGACCAGCAGCAGAAACGCAAACTTTGATCACACCAGTCTTGAATATGAGAGCTGCAGGCCACAATTGTGCCAGCTAAACTACCATCTTTGCCATCGTGCTACCTGTCCTCTCCCTTGACTTCTCAAGAAGAATGTCAGCGTCACATTTTCAGATTTACTCTTCCACCCAGGCCAAGAAGCCCTATGGCGACAGAGCCCCCTATCACCCTCTTCTCTCATCTGAGAAGGGACCCAAGTAGGGGCCTACCACTCTCCAGACATGGGCAGTGAAACAGCCATTCCCATTATAGAGATGCCTTCCCCCCCTTCTTTTCAGGTGGCCCATTCAGTATCAGCAACTATTGCACGTCTTGATGTTGGCCCACGCCATTGCACAGCCTTTCTCGGCACCTCCGACAACCTGAACGGGAGAGGCAGGTAGCTGCAAAGTGTTCGAGTCAACGGCCACTAAGATCATCATTAGCATCATCATCATCTCACCCCGTTTTTTTTCTTGGTGAGCAGTCGCACCTTGCACATCCTCCACGAGCATTTTGCCCTTCGTCCTCGGCACGCCGTCGTTCGCACGCTACGAAAGCTAGATAGATGGACATACATCATCAGAACCTGCCATGGGCCATGGCTGTCACGGCGAAGCCGATCGCCTCGAAACGCCCAGCTGAGCCGATGGACGGGTATATATGTGTACCTGCAGAGCCTCATCTTCATCTCCCCTGGCCTGGGTTGGTCGGGATGAGAGCGGCCTCAAGCGGATGACGCCACATGCACGCCGTAAGCATCCTCGGCGCCGGGCTTTACACAAAAAGGTGGGCCCCCTCAAGTCATATTCCCTAGGTTCCAGGCAACGACCGGCCGTTTCGTCAAACGTCCCAATTGCTTCTGCCCGATGAGCCCCAGCATGGCGTCCTTCGAAGATGTAGCGCCTTTCGAGCATGTACCACTCGATCGATCCAAGAGACACATACGCCTCCTGCGCTTCACGCGGGGAGCCGTAGAACCGAACAATGGCGGGTGAGTACCAAGTATTTCCAACCTCCATGTCCACGAGCTTTTCTTTTGACGTGATGGCACTTAGGCACGACGAAAAAGCAGGATCGTCAGCAACCACCCCAATTCAGTGCATCCTGGAGACGTTCAACATTGACCAGTGTCCTCCGTATGTGGCTCTCTCGTATACATGGGGGCCACCTGAGGTATGCGAGACTGTCATTATCAACGGAAGGCCGATGCAGGTTCGTGAAAACCTTCATGCGGTACTCTCAGTTCTCAGGAATAGGGGGAATACCTGCTTTTCCGAGGATCCGACGCGGGAGAGGGACCTTGTGCGCCATCACTTTTGGATCGACGCCATATGCATCAACCAGCAGGACCTGCACGAGCGTGGCCATCAGGTGGATCTGATGGCACCCATCTTCTCCCAGGCTGCCTGTGTCATCGCATGGCTCGGTCCGGAATCCAGGGACTCGGCTCTCGCGATCAACGTCATCCGCACGGGAAATCCTCGAACAGTAGACGAAGTCCAAGTCGACCAAAAGGTTTACGTCAACGAATACAGCCGGGACCGCCACAAGATACGAAGCGCCCTCTTCTCGCTCCTGGCTCGACCGTATTGGCGGCGCATGTGGATTGTACAGGAGTTCACGCTCCCTCGGAACTTGCTTCTCCTCTGTGGAGGTCGGGGGGTGTGGTGGGAAAAGCTGCTGAATATCGTATCCAGGGGTCGGGGCGAGCTGCAGTTCTTCGGCATCGAGGAGGAGGAGGAGGGCCCGCTCGCTGGCTGGTGGCTTCTGGGCAACGCCAGGTACTACTGGCAAGTCACTCTTGGTGACACCAACCTAGGGGCAAAGACCCTTGATCAACTGCTCGAGGCCTTCCACCGAAGCGAATGCAGCGACCTCCGCGACCGAGTCTATGCCCTCTTGTCCCTCATCAAGACACCCGCCGCATCGTCAACCCCGCTGCTTGCCGACTATACGATCCCTCCCTGGCGGCTTTACTACCGGGTTCTCGGGCACCTTCGGCCTTCCAAGTCCTGTGCCGACTTCGTCGAACGGTCTAGGTTTCGACATGTGTTAGGTGAGGCCCTGGGCGTACCCCGCCGGGAGGAACCCTTTGCGCTCAACGAGACAGTCTACGACATCACGGACCTGCTCCGCGACAAGAGAATGATGAGACACGATTGGGTCAAACAGTACCTCGGAATCCTTGTCCAGCAGTTCCACCACGCCTTCCACGTCCTAAACACCCTCGACCACGAACATGCCTACGAGAGAGTGCTCCATCGCTTCCATGACTTCCCACGGGACGAGGACCCCGAGGCATGGCAGGCCTTTGAGCGGATTGTGAAAGTCGTCAAGGCCTCCATCATCGCCCCCTGCCCAGCATCTGCCTTCAAGCCATCTGATCTTCACGAGCAGGCCGTGACGGCGTCTCTGCGACATCTGGTGAGGGAACAGCTGGGCAGTGAAGACGAGCCATGCAACAAGAACAAGAACAACAACAGCACATCATCCGCCCCAAATTCGCCAACGCCAAATTCACCGACATGGCGCACACTGAGAAGCATCACCATGCCAATGCCCCTTTCGTCCAGTGCCAGTTTGCGTAAGGGCCTGAGTCCGCACACACGAGACAAGCATGGAAGCCCCGGGGAGACCTGAAGGATACAGAGTATCGGAAACAGGCCTGCGACGTCTCCAAGGTTTCAATCCCGCCTATCTATCATCGAAACATTCTGCCTGGACCAAGATAACTTCGTCTACAATAAAACCGCAACAAAGTAAAGACGCCTTTGGTACGGATTTACCTATTCATTCTCACCACGGCTATCATCTCTACACGGTACGCTAGCTTTCTCTTTCGCTCCATACCACCAAAAAAAAAAAAAAAAAAAAAAAACGCAAAGAGGAGGTTTTCTTTCTTACCCCCCAGGATACCGTGCGACAATTTCCGACGACCAAAACCGAAAGGCACAGGCAATTCTTTGAGGAAGAAGAAAATGACTCTTTGCCTCTGCGCCCCGCGGTCGCCATTCACAGCTATAGAGGTTCGGCTGAGGAGAACCCACTCCACTCTCGTACTCCCCTCCTTCGGGCCTATTTGAGCTGTGTGAATGTGAGGAGCATCAGCTTGCCAAGGCAGTGTCGACCTCGTCATCCAACGACTGCAAGGCGGTTTCCCCGGGGGGGTGGGGGGGGGGGTGGAGGACTGCGAGTTAACGACGTCACCGCTGAGGCCTTTATTGATGGAGGAAGCCTGCTCGAGTCCACATGTCTCAACATCGTTACGACAGGTCAGAAGATGTGTGTCTTCCAACCACACGCTTGAAGAGACCATTCCCCAACGACTGGATACATGTACGACTGTTCTCAAGGTAGGCTATGTGCGCTAAATATGGGGGGCAATCATGTGGCGAGAGCTCCTCCAGTACTCTCAAAAGGTCTAGCAAGCGCTTCATGAGCGCTTGATGGCCTGTACAGTAATTCCGACAATTAATGATATACAACGCTAGGTTGTAAGAAGTAGAAAAGAAAAGAAGAAGAAGAAAGCATAACCATCGAGTACTCTCTCCAGCCCCAGATGGCCCCAGTCCATACAGTCCCATAGCCACACCAACGCCGCGACCAACGGAGAAAGACGTGAAAACCCCTTAGCTGCGTCAAGTTGATGCGTCCCTTTGTCCCGAACCCTACTAGAAGGATGATTTCCTCGGTTCGGCTGCCAATCACAGAGGAAAATGACAAAGTTTTTCATCATGACCAGTCAGGCCCGTACTTTCGCTCAGTATGTTGCGGATACGTCCAAAAGATCAGTGCCGTCATGATCGGGTTCAAAAACCGACGCCAGATGGGGATGCGAGGGACATAGTGCTTGGTGCGATCGTACTCGCAGATCAGGATCACATTTCCTATGATGTTGAGTAGTCTGAACAACATGTTGAGGGCGATGAAGGTCAGTGTGACCACGGCTACCCTCTTCGAGACCGACAGATTTTTATGGGCGAGCTCTTGCGCGATGTAGTGGCAGGGGGAGACCTGGAGAGATGCCATCTGGTTAACAGCCGTTCGGCACATATCAGCTAATTCCGGGGGGAAGGAAAGGGTGGGGGGGGCATGTCCTCGTTCAACTTACCCAGAGCGCTACAATGATGATTTCTATGATCAAGGCCCAGTGGTATGTCCTCACCTTGTTACCACGGAACATGATCAAGATGAGGCATATCCACATCCATACGAATCCAATAATGGTCGAGGCCAGAACGGCCGTGTTGTGTGGGAAGTAATGCCACACGAGAGCAGCAGCAACAACGCCGATAATCATCTGGATCCAGCCGAGAAAGAAGAAGGCCAACAGCACGGTGGCGTACTTATCATAGCACTTACGGTGGAACTGGGCGTGTCCCGTGGAAGCATCGCTGATGACAGGCCAGCCGCACCACCGACAGGTCCAATAGTCAATCAAATTGCCCAGGGTGACTCTCTTCCCAAACCGTATTGTCCCATCCTTGCTCTGTACAGTACACCTGACACAGCGGGACGACAGGGGCCAACCAGCGTCCAGCCGCGAGCTGTAGAGGCGTTGTATGTGCTGGGGACAGTAAGTGAGACATATGCAGCAGTGCTGGATGAGCATGGCGCGGAAGGTGTCAGGCCCATATATGCTGCGCACGAGGCGGGGGGTTGCGAAATTATACCAGTACTTGGAGGCTCGTCGCAGGCGCTGTATGTCGGCAAACCCGAGAAAGCTGATGACTGCGATTTGTAGTTCTGGAGGGAGCGTCACCAGGGTCATCGGTGGTCTCTGCGCAAGCTCGTCGGCGGTGGAGTCATCTTCGCTCTTGGGGCCGGTGCTCGGCGCCGGTGGTTTTTCGGCGGCGCCGCCAGGGGATGAAGGTGCGGATCCAAAGGTAAATTCACTGCGTGAGGGCGAGAGCGGCTCGGTGACGGCAATGACAACTTTTTTGACACGTTTAGACAGGCTGCTGGTGAGGACTGGCAGGGGATGGCCAGGGCGGCCGGCCTCTCGTGGGTCCACAGCATTCCGGTCCATGCCGAATGCCAAACCCCGGCGATAAACTCCAGATTCGGCTTTAACACGATGCAGAAAGCCGGGCGCAAAGACAAACTGCGCCGTAGCAAGCAGCTGACGGCCTCCCTCTCGCGACCGTCAGCTCCAGGAGTGCAGCAAGCTGTCTCGAGTGACTTGTCTCGGCTTGAGATCTCATGAGAGCATCGGAACTCCAGAGTGTTGGCTGTGGAGATCAAACGGGCGTGGGGCCGTAAAGTAGTGGATATCGGTTCGGTGACAAGCCCCGCAGGACCGGACCCGTCGCATGGGGGATCTATGCCAAGACGTCGAGTGTTGAGGCAACGGCTTGGTGTTGAGAAGATGATTCGAGGACCTCGGAATAGGCTGAATAATGAATAACCCGAATGCTGCTGAAACCGTGGACACCAGTCATCTGAGATCCCCCTTCCCTCTAACAGTTGTGCGTATTGTGGGATCTTGACACTGTCGATCAGGCACATCAGCAGGGAGATTCAGAAGGATCTGGCTGTCTGTGATCTACTGACCCAAGGTCACTGATGAAGGCTGCTATGACCAACAACCAGTATGCAAAGGTGAAGGAAGGTAGGTCCTGAAGGGGTGTGGAGAGAGAGAAAAAGACAAGAAGACAGAGGATGGTCTTGTCGAGGCTGGACCAAGTGGAACCTTTGGGCGGGCCGTTTGCACTGTTACAGCCAGCCACACGACACCTTAAGAGAGGTGCTCATGTGCCAGTACTCTTCTGGATTGGTGAAGTAAGCTGACCTTGTGCTGTAGAAGTTGGATGGAGCCCAAGGCAAGGCGAGGAGGAGGTTGCAAAGGTCATCGAGGCTGGGGATATTGAGAGTTTTGGAGGCGAGCAAATAATGAAAAATAAAAATAAAATAAAAAAAGAGGCTGAAGAAGGAGTACAAGAGAAACAGCAGGTCGGGTCAGCAGCCCCTGCCCTACCACCCGACTGTAACATATTGAGGGCGATAGCGGAGTACTCTATTTAGGTAGGAACCAATCAAGGCTCCCATGTCTCCTTTCTGCTGCAGTAGTAAGAAAAAAGAGAAGCAACAACCCTTGCAGAAAAGCAAGAGTGACGAACAGCATACCAGGGGTTACTGAAGTTACATCTGTCTGTTTTTTTTTTTTTTGGAAGGGGGGGGAGGAGAGAAAGGGGGAGAGTAGGAAAAAAGAGATCAAGAAGTGATGAACAGAGACAGAGAGAGGTTGTCAACATATCCATCCCCCCAATCCATCATCATTGCTCACTGATCGATCCACATCAAAACAGTCCTACCTAGTTAGGTACTCACTGCCTTACTTACTATATAGCGGTACCTGTCTTTGGTAGGTTCTAGTGGGTTCTGGTGGGTTTTTGGTGGCGGAAGGCACACTAGGCTCAGGTGGGCAGGGCCTGCAGGCTACTACTTTGGTACTGAAGCGGGGGGTTGGTTTTAGTGACACTCCAGGTTCCAGGTTCAATCTTCAGCCGCATCAACCTCAGCTGTTGACTTCTTCTCCTCTCTTCTTAACAAAATCCCATCCTCCAGGCAGATGGGGCCTTACTGCAACCTACTCCAGCACTCTTCTGATCCCTTGGCTCTCATAGACTCATATCATTTTTCAAGTCGAATTCTGTCTTGGAGTGCAACACCGTGCACTGACAAAAAGGCCATCGCCCTCTCTGACCTTCACACCTGTCATTTCCACCCTCCCCTTTGAAACTTAACCCCCCTGTGAAAGGCTTGCCAAGATGTCTCACAGTTTCCTTATCTCACTACAAGACTCTCAGACTGTTTCCACAAGAGAGTCTGTCCAACTCTTGGACCTATGCATGTCGAAGTTGGGATCTGTCAAACTTTCACAAGGAGCTGGCCACTGGAGGAGATGACAAAATTGCCACGCGTCAGGCAGCCAGCAGGCATAAACACAGTGCCTACGTTTCCTTCCTGGATCACTTGACATGGTCGATAATCTCGTCTGTTTGAGTTCCCGTTTTCTGGATCAGACTAGATGGGTTGACTGTGACCCTCTCATTGCCCAAGCTCAAGATATCCGTGTACATAGTAGTACATGCCTGCTTCTTCTGTCTCCTCCGCATGGCTGCTATTCTGACGCGAGGACAACATGTTTTTTTACTGACACGCTACTGATGAAATCTAGCTACACTGGCTCTTGTGTCGCGACTAATATTCCATGTTGGGCTGGCTCTCCATAAATACACCATCCGACGAGGGGGAGGCAGAGGCGTCGAAGATCTTCCTGGATGCAAAGAGCTTCCGACCCAGATCGTCATTGACAAAGTCGATCCACAGAAAACCCTTCAGAATGTCTCGGCATTGACCCCATGTCGTGGCGCCGCAGATACTAGCCGTCGTCTGGATCCACGGGATGAGCCACTTATCGTCCTCCTCCGTACAAAGGGAGACCCCACCGCTCACAAGCACCCAGAGCATGGTCTGCGGCGCGATAGCAATATTGATATTGAAAAGACAACTCTTGAAGGTGCGCGTCAAGTGCGGATACGGCAGCTTCACTTCCGACCACTGCAGGAAGATAACGGTGCAGAACCCCATGAGGCCCAGCCGGATAATCTCGTCGAGGGAGTCAGCGGGGAAGCTGAGGTAGAGAAGTCGGTACATGACGGACGCCATGGTATTGAGGAGGGTCTCCTGCGGTATCTTCCTCCTCGACTCAGTCGCGTAGTTGAGAAGCGCACAAAACGTCCGTGTTGTGTCCCAGGCCCGACATAGCTCCAGGCTGTCTAATCCCAGCTCCAACCCCCCGAGGGGCTGGCAGGTTGGACTGTAGTAGCCGGACGGGATGAACCCCGCCAGCTGGTCAAGATATGGCATGAACGGCTCTGCTATCAGATCGTGGAAGAAGTATGGTCGCGAACCACTGGTGATGGCCTCGCTAATGTCGCATCTGTGATCACGATGAGGAGTCAGCGCAAGGCTTGCTATGATGAAGCGACTGCACGGCTACAAACCTAAAGATCTGGATGAGCAGTTTCGGGTTGGCCCTGAACTTGGACATCCCCCCTCGCAGAGACACGATCCTCCGAAGCCCCTCAAGATGACTGATGGCGGTCTCGTGCTGACCGATGCTGCTAGCGTAGCTAGCCAGTGACAGGATGATCATAACCGTCGAGTCGGACAGCCTCTCCTCGTTTGTCTCGTCAGATAGTCTCTTTCGGAGCATATTGAGGGACTTGGAAAGGTGTCGACAGGCCGGCCGCGACGGAACTATTTCCTCGGGCTTGAGGCCGGCCACGAGGTCGAAATACATGTGTGCCGCGTAGACGACGGCGTTGAGATATGCAGCGTCGGTGGCGAGCAGCTCTAGCCACGGCTTCTTTGTCGCCTCTTGGAACATGACCCGAGGCTCGAGCAGGAACATGGCCCGCTTCCCTATGGACGAGACTAAAAGCAGCGTTTAGTGAACCTGACCTTGAATATCGATCGGGGCCTTGACACTGCCCAGACAAGGGTATGCGAGATGAAAAGGGGTGGAAACCGTCCCACCAGTTTCCATAACATGGCAATCCCCATTTTCTCTAGTCTTCTTCTTCTTTTCCAGGATTCATAACTCACATTTCAGCACAGGCATTAGGAGAGAGGGTTCGATGGTATCATCGGCGGGCCGGAAGAACGACAGCTCCGAACCAACCTGCTTGGGCATGGGAGGACCATCAGGTGGGCAAAATGACGCTCCCTCAGCAGAAGACGATGGGCCTGCTGCCGCATCCTTGTCACCCGATGGTCTGACCTCGCGATTTGACCGTTTCGTTACGTTACGCCTGTCGCGGTGTATCTTGCCCTTATTCTTGCCCTTCATCACATGGCTCCGGATGAGCTTGCGCACCTGGCCATCGGGCTTCTTCCGATCTGTGGAGATAATAAAGGGTAGGTCTCCGGGAGTCTGTTTTGCGGGGCCCATTTCTACTCTTCTTGGGTGGATGATGAGAAGAGAGAGAGAGAGAGAGCGCGTACAACGGTACAAGATGGGGGTTTGCCTCTGTCTGGTTGGTGCCTATACCCGTTTGTCAGGTGTCTAGCCCAATGAAACACCCGGTTTATTTTTTTTGGGGGGGGGGGGGGGGGTTGAGAAATAATGGTCTGAAGATTGATTGCCTGTTGCGAACAAGGCCAAGGGGTATGACTGAGTGGCTAGACTGTGCAAAAATACGAAGGGTGCTTCAAGTGAAGAGAGAAAACGGTGATGAAAGAGAGGAAACGACACACAAGATGGGGAAGTGCGACGGCGGAGGTCGGGTCGCTCGTCGCTGCTGCGCCGCAGAGAGATTGTTTTCCGTTTCAGGCATAGTCGTCGCCCAGCAGGGATGTCAGTGTCCCCTCTTATATCCGAAAGCCTCTTTTGTGGGTCCTGGGCATTGGTTTCCCAGATAGGAATTCTACATCTTGTTTTCCCTTGATAGTTTGCACGACCGGAAGGCTGGGCTGGTCCATGACGGCGAAGAAGTCGAGGCAATTAAATTATTTGTAATTCATATGCGTGAGACAAGAATATATAAATACATGGTTCATCAGGTCATCATGTTTTTATTCTTCTTTCTTTTCCAAGTAGTGCATGAGGATTTTCCGCTCAAACAACATCATATAATTGACACCGAACAGTTACGAACCATAATATTGAAAAGTTCATTTGGTAAAAGAAAAAGAAGAAGAAAAGACACTGATCGACTTCCACTCTTTTCTTTTCCAACTATTGCCAAAATCTCCAGTCATGGGTCGTTGCGAAGAAAAGAAGCGAGCCGCCAGCGAAGGGCTGGCCTCCAAAGACCTACCACCCAACACTGCCCCCTTCTTCCCCAACATCTTCTACCAGAACCAATTCCGCGCGCAGCCCGTGTACCCACCCGAGGGCACAGACCTCACCGGCCGGATCGCAATCGTCACCGGTGCAAACAGCGGTCTCGGGCTCGAGTGCTGCCGCCAGCTGCTCTCGTACAAGCTCTCGACCCTGGTCCTCGCCGTGCGGTCCCCCTCCAAGGGCGATGCGGCCGCGGCCCAGCTGCGGCAGAAATACCCAGGCGCCGACATCCGGGTCTGGGAGCTGGACATGAGCGCCTACCCGTCCATCCAGGCCTTTGTCCGGCGCGTGGACACGGAGCTCCCGCGCGTCGACTTCGTCGTCCTCAACGCGGGGGTCATGAAGTCCTTCCACATCGTGCCCAGCACCGGCCACGAGGAGATGTTCCAGGTCAACTATCTCTCCCAGGCCCTCCTCACCCTCCTCCTTCTTCCCGTGCTGAAGGCCAAGAAGCCGCCGATGGGCCTGCCGGCCCGCCTGACATGGGTCAACGGCGCGCTCAGCCTCGTCGCCAAGTTCCCCAACCGCCACAGCGTCCCCTTGCTCCCTTCCTTTGACAACAGGGAGATCTTTAACGACGGGGAGTGGTACAACACGAGCAAGCTGCTGGCGCACTTCTTCGCCTGGAAGCTTTCCGAGTTCGTGGCGGCCGATGATGTGATTGTCAGCGTGACGGATCCCGGGTACGTCCGTGGGACCGCGCTGGCCAGCGAGAAGAAGGAGGAGATGCTGCAGATGAGAGGCGCTTTCGTTCTCAAGACGTTCATGTCTCTTTTCGAAAAGACTGCGCGGACGCTGGAGAATGGAACATCCACGCTTGTAGACACAGTGGTGAATAAGGGCAAGGAAGCCCACGGGTGCTTTGTCATGGGTTGGCGGATCGCGCCGTAAGTCTTTTTTTCCTTTCTTTTGGACTGCGAAAAGAGCTTCTAAAACATATCTCCATCAGGCTGTGGAGGTAAAAGTAAAGACTGACATTCTCAACCAGGTTTGCTACTATGCTTTATGGACCCGAGGGCGAGAAGATTAGGGAGCGTCTGTGGCAGGAGACTATCGACGAATTCAAGTTTGCGAATGTTGAAGGGATTTTGAACATCATGGAGACGTCCAAGAATGGCAAGGCTGCCTGACGATTTATAAGATGCTTGGGACCCGACGAGTTATTTTACGTTGACTATTGCAATGTTGAAAAAAAAAAAGTATCTCTATGGCGTTCGATATGTATGTCGCGATAATATTGCAACTTAGGTGTTGTTCAATTAAAGATTATGCCTGCGTTGCGTCTGATCCTCTACAGCTGTAAACGCCCATCCGTCTACATCTTTGCATCGCCAGTCAACCTTGTATTGCCTTGCTGGACTACAAAACAGAGCACAGTCCTGTATAAAGTGCCTATCTACTTCAAAGGTAGCATTAACTCGATGGCTGGGGAAGATCAATAGTGTCAAATTGGCCAGGTCACATCGGTGTGATGTGCCCCCCAATGTTCACCCCAATCAGCAGGAAAAGAAGAGAAAAGAACGTGTGAGAAAAGTGAAGATCAGCATAATTAATTAGCAGTTGATTTTCATACGATCTGGTTATTGTTCATTATTGATCAATGGTAGAAGTTTCCATGACTTCTTGACAGTAACTTGATTATTGTGTGAATACTATTGTCATGAATTCCTTCATTATCTTGAGCGTGGCTATTGTTCTATTAAGAAGAGAAAGCATTGTTCCAATCACCACAACTACATGAACTCGTCTCGTACATTAGCCATTGCAATTTCTTTCCTGTTTCTATTTCCAACCTAGGAATCACTGCAATCTCATTTCCTGGTCTTGTCCAAGCCGTCTTGGACCATCAAGACTGTGGGCACAAGAGCAATCCAGGTTTCTTTCCAGATAACAGCCACCCAGCCCTCCCCTGAAATTCATCCTAACCCCCCCCCCCCCAAACAAACCCTTCAAACCCTTTACACAAGACAAATCAATCACCCACAACCACCATCAAGATGAACAATCCCACGAACACCACCAACAACAAGCGCAGCAGTACCGCCGCTGGCGCCACCACCAACAACCCCAAGCCAGCCAAGAAGGCCCGATACGACCCCTACGGCGACGGGAAGGGCGTCCGCCGAATGCCGCGATCGCGAGATAAGCACCGGACTTACGAGCATAACCGGCTCGCGGCCACTGCCGAGTCCCTCCCGCGCAACACGCCCGAGCTGCAGTGGGCCTATCGCATCTTCGGCCCCGGGCACAGCGTCGTCAGCCAGCTAAACCAAGCCCTGTTCGATCTCCGCGAGTCCAGCCTGCCCATAGCCCAGGAGAGGCGCCAGGAACTCCAGGAGGCCCTGGGTCTTCGTGGCGCTGCTTTCTATGAGCGGGTCGGGCAGGCCTATCGGGACTACCGGGCGGAGATCGAGAGGGTGAACGACGCCGAGAACGAGGAGAGGGCGCGGGCCCAGGAGGAAGAGGAGAAGAAGACCAAAGAGAAGGAGAGGCTGGAGAAGGCGTTCAATGCGCAGGAAATCATTGACCTGGAGGCTCTGACCGGAAGTCCCAACCAGAACACTACCGCCCAGCAAGTCGGAACTGGCACAGAAGGCCCAAAGTCTGCCACCAGTGATCAAGCGTCTTCTAGCATCCGAGAGATCTCCAGCAGCCAAAAGTCTCCCAGCGCCAAAGGGCCTTCCAACAACACCCAACAGTCTCAGAACATCCAAGAGCTCTGCAGCAGCGACCGCAATGCCGACAAGCCTGGTGTCGATGGCCACGGCAGTCCGGCTAGGAGCGAGATCCAAAAGAAGGTAGACGACAACGAGATCATGCACGATGAGCCCGAGAATGGCGAACCCGACAACGGCGAGTCTCACAGAAGCGTGAAGAAGAAGGTGCTGCTGATTCCCGACGAGTACTGGATGAGCCAAGACGAAGCCGATGAGGCCCTCGCCCAGACAGGCGTCCGCATCAAGAAGATGAACAAGATGTACAAACAGATCGCCCTCGTCTACCGAAAGGATCTGAAAAAGCTCCAGAAGGAGGGTCTCTACGAGAAGGTCGATGACATCCGGGGCTACCTCCAGGGCGTCAGCGATTCCACAGGGAACACGCAGAGGGTCATGGAAATGGTCACTGGCGAAGGGACCTGGGTGTGGAAGCGGCAGCGCTTCAACAACAAGTTAGCCCAGCCAATGATTGAGAAAATCCGCGAGCTTGAGAAACGCGTCAGTGACCTGCTAGTCGAGCTCAGAGTTGTGGCGGAGATGGTCAAGGAGTGGGAAGGCCGGCCGGGCAACATGAAGACGGGGCCGGCTCAGATGAGATTTGTCGAGGATTTTCTCGCACAGGTGAATCAATTCCACATGGTCGCTTCGGTACAAGCTACCGATTTCAAGAGCTTTGTGACCATGGAGCACGACCTGTGCCAGGCCGAGGCTGAGGCCAAGGACGGGAACGGTGACGGAAGTGAGGATGGACGTGGTGAAGACGTCAGCAAGGACGGTATTGACGAGGACGAGACCGAGCAAGTGATCGAGATCAACATCGAGGACGAGAATGAGTTTCAGGAAGTGATTGAGATTGACATTGAGGACGAGGTCGAGGACAAGAACGAGGATTAAGAACGAGACGATCGAGATCGAGGTCGGAGAGCGAGGACCTCAGTGAGGGCAGCCTTTGGGGCGATATGAACTCCCCGATACCAGACCAAGTCGGCGAGCAAGGAGATTCGCACACAAAGGCTTGGTGAGGCCAACCATGAATCACTGCTCAGAATTAATGAACCACTCAGACTGAGTTAATACCTGAGAGTCACTTGCCCGTTGTCACCGATGACATGTGTCTATCACCATGACTGCCACACAACAGGTCTGCATCATCCAGCTTTCCCATTTGCCTAGTGTTTGTGCTCAGTAAGTACTCTTGCAGTGTAGTGTTGGCTTCCTCATCGTGATATACGTCACAAGTGTGAAACCCAATGTGTCGTGACTTAGCCAACAACTATGCTGCTCCGTCCTTGTGCGCTGTGGGAGGAGACCTGTGAGTACCTGAGATCAGTGATTCTGACTCCGTACAGTGAGTGCATAAGGTAAATGGGTAACACCTACGTATTCATATTCCCAGGAACCCCGTATCGCACCTGTGAGCTCCCACGATCCTGCTGATGCCCGCCAGGCCAGCCTGAAGGCGGCGCGGGAATGTAAGCAGCTGGAATGTAAGGCACATGAGGGAATGCCGCAAGTCCCATTAGTCCTGGTCCTGGTGTGACGTGGCCATGTTCGCTGCGGGGAGAATCAAAGGGGCTAGGTCCATTTCCTCCTGCTCCTGTTCCTCTGTCGCTATTGTCACCTTCGTTGTCCGTGCCACGGCCACATTTCCGAGCAGTAGGATAGTGATATGCACCACCGCTGTCGCTGCTCTGAAGAGACAGCTCAATGTTCGGGGTGCCGTCCAACAACATGCTTCTCAGCTGATCCCCCTGTCGAGGGTGGCCGCTCGATCCACGAACGGCGAGTGTCTTGCCCGAGCCTGTCGGGGCAAGCATCTGCTGGAGGGAATCGACGTGCTCGAGCGGGCAGGAGATGACGAACTGAGGCTGTTCAGGACGAGTGTGGTCCGTGATGACAAATGATACAGCCACATCGTGCTGCAGGCTGCGAGGGACGGGCGGATAGAAACCTGGGATGGGGTCAGAGGCGAGAGGACTGATGACGGAGCCGAGCATCCATGGGCACTGCTTCACGACGAAGGCTAGCCTATCGAATGACCTCTGAGGAGGTGCAGCATGATGAGGACTGCTGCGAAATCCTGGCTGCGACTGACCATCCTCTCGAGAGCGTGTTGTTCCACTATTTTCGGGCCTGGAAGCCGAGGATGACGACCTGTGCCTTCTCCGTCCCTGGCCTCCGAACAAGAAGTTGCGGTCACGGTCGTTGCGAGGAGACATGTTGGCGTAGGTCCTATGGAGGATCGCCCGCAATGTTGCAGAGAAAGTAAAAGCAGACTCTCAGATACCATCGAAGCTGCCATTCCCACAGATCGAACCAGGTGCAATATATATATATACCACTTCAAAGGTTCACAGAGAACTCAAGAACAAACCAGGAAATCAAAGGAAATGTTGTTGATATTACAGATATTCAAAGAAGTATGGGACATTGAAGCCTGGACTTGAGGCTCCCACCCAGGCTGTCAGAGCCTGGAATCAGAGTGACCCTCTCAATCTTTGCTCCTTTGAGTGCCATGATGGCTACCTAGAGCACATGAAAGGACCACATGTGGGACCTGTCAAGAGCTCAAAGAGATCAGCACATCCTTTGAGACAACCAGAGTAGATGGGCGGGCACTTTCCAAGCCATTAATCACTGATCAAGCTCGCTCGTTTTTGGGTGAAGAAGACAAGAAAATAGTGGTTCAATAGCAGAGCGAAGGGGACGTGTATGTGAAGGAGAGGATGAGGTGAATTTGGAAGCTGAGGCTGAGGGTTTGTTTCCATGTAGGGAACCTTTCCTGTGCGGGAGGAAAATGACTTTACCATGCCCCTGTCAACCCAACGGGAAGGAAGGGTGTCCCTTGCCCGCCGGATAATCCCTATCCCGCCAGCTGCAGCAGGAGCTCTCCAGAGGACCCCGCCTTCCCGCCATCAACTCCCAAAACGTCATCCTGGAAACCCCACGGGGGATCATTGACCTCGCTAGATGATCTGCTACCACAGTAGCTTCGCCGACCCCCCTCCCCGCCGTACAATGAGCACGATGGCACCTCGGCAAAGAGGTGAAAAACCTGTGGCCGTGTCCTCTCCTCTCGCCATCCTCCTCTGCCCTCTTGAGCAGCTCTCGTACTCTGTGTGACCTCGACGTCTAGTCGTCCTCTGCCTCGAACCCACCCCCCTCTCGACATCCTTCACCATGGCTCAGAACCCAGGCATGCTCTACGTGACCATGCAGCCCAAGCCGGGCCTGTCCCTCGACCAGTTCCACGAGTGGTACAACAACGAGCACGGCCCAACCCGTCTGCGGCTCCCCCAGATTTTTAGCAACGGCCTGCGCTACGCAGCTACGGACGACGAGCAGCCGCACTTCCTCGCAGCCTACGACGTCACCTCCATGCACCACCTCGACACTCCGACGTACACCTCCCTGCGCGAGAACCGGAGCCCCCGCGAGGCCCAGACCATTGGCCAGGTCGACGTCAAGCGCTACTTTTACGACCTCGTCTCCGAGCGCAAGGCGCCTACATTCCGGCCTATCGAGCAGCTCGCGGACGGCGAGGCCGAGGGCCAGGTGCTGGTGGCTGTCGAGAACACCGTGACTGCCGTGGAGGGGGCCGAGCAGGCACTAGACAAGTGGTACGAGGAGGAACACATCCCGATGTTGTCCAAGGTGCCCGGCTGGCTGCGTACGCGCCGCTTCCGAACGTCCATCAGCCTGGACAAGGAGGCGCCCCTCAAGTACCTCATCCTGCACGAGTACACCAAGGAGAACGGGCTGGGGGGGCCTGAGTACAAGGCCGCCACGAGCACCAAGTGGAGGGAGGAGATCTTCGAGAAGGTCATAGCCAACAAGCACAGGAGGACGTACTCGCTCTTCTACGTGTTCGGGCCAGGGCCGAGAGACCTCGCCTCCCTCGCCAAGCTGCCGGCAGAGAAGGCATTTGTGTCCTCCGACGCCAGGATCAGGACGACACCTCACCAAGGCAAGCCTGTACTGCAAGCCTTTATCCCGACCAAGGACGGTCTCTCGATCCCGTATCAGCTAGAGGGCAGCCCGGATCCCAAGGCGCCCACCATCGCCTTCTGCAACTCGCTACTCACGTCTCTGCAAATGTGGGATCCCCTGGTGGAGATACTGAAGAAGGCCCGGCCCGAGTTCCGCATCCTGCGGTACGACACTCGGGGACGCCACACAGTGCCCGAGCCTCCAGTGCCAGTGACCCTGGATATGGTGGCCGACGACCTGGCAGCGGTGCTGTCGGCCCTGCGGATCCAGAAGCTGCACGCACTCATAGGCGTCAGCATGGGCGGCGCCACGACCCTCAAGTTCGCGCTGAAATACCCAGGCATGCTGGACCGCTTCATCGCCTGCGACTTCAATGTCAACAGCTCCGAGGCCAATACGCAGGCCTGGAAGGACCGTATCGCGGTGGCCGAGTCCACAGGTGAGGACGGCACCCCGGGCATCAAGAAGCTGGCGGGCATGACGGTCGAGCGCTGGTTCCACCCGTACACCATGACGGCCAAGATCGACGTCGCGAGCTGGATGACGGAGATGGTGGCCGACAACGACATTCAGGGTTTCAGGTACGGCTGCCAGGCGCTGTGGGACTACAACATGCGCGGGGAGCTCAAGGGCTGCACGGTCCCGGGGCTCCTGGTGGTGGGTGAGGGTGACGGGAAGGGCGCGCTGGTCAAGGCGATGGATGGCTTCAAGGATAACGTGGGTCAGAAGGGTGCGGAATTGAAGATTGTGCATGACGCAGGACATCTGCCCATGTGCGAGTGCCCAGAGGGTTTCTGGGATGCCATCAGCGGGTTCGTGTGAGACCAATAACCCAAGGGTTTGAGGGGGGGAAATATTGTTGTTGCTGTTGACATGATCGATTTGTATTATGTGATGCTGCTTCCAGAAGACGAGAAGTACAATACAATGAAGTGAAATGATAATCTCACCAGCAAGACGGCATTTTGCTGCTGTTGTTTTCGCTGTCGCCCTGATCTCCCCTCATCTGTTAACAGGTTTGCACGCGGTAGTGAGACAGTCCCTTGCCCCCTCTGCGGACAGAAGAAGAAGAAGAAGAAGGAGAAGACGGCCTCAATGCGACCAGGATCAATCATGCAGCAGCATCCGCGCCCTCCTCCTCCTCCCCGTCCTTACCCTCCTCCTTGCCGCAGCACTTCTTGAACTTGCGGCCCGAGCCACAGTAGCACTTGGCACCCCTGGACATGGGCGCGACCCCAAAGCTGGCTATCGACTGGGTCCTCTCCTGGGCCACCTGGAGCATGAGGTTCCTCGCTTCCTGCTTGAGCGTGATGTCACAAGCCGGATTGGTGCAGCACGCGACGGTCATGATGATGACGAACGGGTCGTCGACCTTGTGTAGGTACTATATGGATTTTGTTTTCTCTAGGTGTTAGAGTGCAAAAAAATAAAAATAAAAAAAAAATTCATATCCTCAACTCTTTCCCCCCTCTCACCATGATCACTACCTCCACTGCCACCACCCCCTATACAGCAGGCCTTACAAAAGAAAGAAGGGAAAAAGCAAACTCACCGACATGGGCGTGGCGACGATGGTGCTCGAGGGCCTCTCGCAGAGCTTGGCCGAGCACTTGTCCTCACAGGCGCCCAGGGCCTCGGCTGCGTGCTTCTTGATGACGGGCCCCATGGTCATCTCGAACATCTTTGGCATCGCCGGGTTCGTCAGGGCCTCGGGTCCGATGAGGGACTTGGGCACCTCCTCGTGGAAGTCGAGCTGGCGCTTCTCGCAGAGAAACTGCATGCGGACGGACTGCCTGGCGGAGCTCGACATCTTTTGAGTTTTGGTCTTGTTTCTGGTGGGAATGCTGCTGGTGTTTCTGTGTACTGTACGTGACGGAGGAAAATTGAGGTTGAAGATGAGCTGGGAGGGAAAGGGAACGCTGCTGATGTCTTTTTTTTTTGCTTTGGTTTTTTGGTGCTGATTGATGCTGATGCTGCTGATATACAAGTCAAGAACGAGGGTTTGAGCCTTGGAGGAAAAACGGGCAACAATTGTAATATGTATAAAGAAAAGAGAAGTGTAAAATGATTATAACCCTTTTTTTGCTGCAAAACCCAAGCGTGCACGCTCTTTTCGTCTCCCTTAATGATCGTGATAATAGTCCTCCTTTTTCAATGGATTTGAATGGTCGAAAGGAAGGGGAAGCCGCCGGTTCGAGGTGAGAAGAGCCCTGAGGCGCAAGTAAGGAGTAGAGGCGCAGTAGCGATGGGGCCAGAGTGGAGGTTCCACAACCCACTGCCGCAGCGCCTAGACCCATTACCTAAGCTCACTATAGAGGGGCTCGGCGGCCCTGTTTCTGATACGTGTTCATGCTGGACAGGTTACCCCCCATCCCGAACCCCCCTAATTGGGGGGTTTGAATTACCCCAAAATAGGGGTCCAAGTCACGTGGTCACCCCAGTTCGCAACGCATTGGCATGCATGATGGAAGATGGCAAAAACTTGGAGAGGGATGGCGTCGAGTCAAAGAAAGTAGACGACCAGTCGAGACAACCTCGTTTATATGTGCAGTATGTGCGCAGTCTATGTATATCTCCGACGTGAGAAGATTACGAACGCAGCTGCATCCCAGTCTGGAAGAAGAGGATAATTAAGAAATAACACCCAGAAAGTTTGTTCCTCAGTCAGTGCTGAATTACTCCTCCGTTTGTCACTCATCTGAAGTCCGAAGTCCCGTCATGCCGCCGGAATTCTTGTTGACTGGCTTCATATTTGTACCTACGTGATAGACGAGTGACTGTCGCAAATAGCAGCCCATACAATGATGGACACATGAAGTCCTCGAGTGTTGCTCAATATGACTCCCATATGACGTTCTAGTGTAGGTGGGGTTTACGTGTGAGCAAGATGATCAATGGTTTATTAAATTCAATGAGTGCTTCGAAGGCCCTCGGAGAAAATAGCTTACTAGACAGTATAACTGGTGATAGACGGCGAGGTTGGTGACCTCGGGAGACACGGCGAGATGCTCCACAAAACCAAACCCACTAATTGATGCTTAGGTGAGTGGCCACATTTTCAAGTAGCTTCCGAAGGCCGGTCTTCCGATGTGAAGCTGGAGCAGGACTGGGCTGAGAGCATTTTAAAATGGGAGGTAGATTGGCCTGAGCCTTTACCCCGGCCGCGAGGACTTTATCACTGCGTTTTCCCAGGTCACGAATGTACTCGTCAAGGTCTTCTGGGGCGACATGGTCAGCCTCCGCCTGGCGGCACATGAGAACCGCTCGCCAAAAGGGGTTTGACAGTGACATGGTGAGACAGCTGGCTGGAAAGAGACGGAAAAAAAGATGTTGTGAGAACTGTCCAAATTGGTTTATTTGCGTGGGTACTACACACGTTGGCCGTAGTAGGAGGTATTTTTCTACTTTATAGCGTGAAATTCAGAGGGTGGGAAACCGTTGCTAAAGGGTGTTTGAAACGCTGGCATACTGGACGCTGGTCAAGCAAGGCGACGTGTATAACCAGAAGGAGACTGGCTTTCTGCAAGAAAACTGTCTAGAGACTAGGAAGAACTCAAAAGAGCTGCAAAAGCACCCGGGACCAAGCATAAGTAATCGCGGAACACGCAATGTGAAGATCACCACATTTCGATTCAACAGCGAGTCGAATTAACAAAAATTAGCTCATGACAATGCTGCCAGGGTGGTATTTATACACTGCTTTTCGTTGTGCAATGTCACACCGCTTGTGGCTTGGATTAGTCCCCATAGGGAGCGAACATTTCCCAGGACTCCTTTGATATCATAAGACAACGCACGTCGAATACGACCAGAGAAAATTGGATACCCACATTAAGTGAATTCTCAACATCAACATAAGTGACCACTATGACGAGAAAATTCGAAAAAGAAGTCAGGGAAAAGATCCGTAATAGTCCTGCCCGTTGGGCACGCTTCAAACCTTGGAAGGCGGTGTGAAGTGTGGCATCGGGAGTCTGTTAAATGGACCTGAAGCCATAATTCATTTCCCTGCCATTCTCATGAAGACTTCCGAAGTCTAGCTTAAATCACACATCACTGCAACATGGCAACTGGGAAGAGGAAGACTACGGCAGCACGCACGGATCCCCCAGCTGATCTGCCTCAGGCCACACAAGGACGCCTTCAGCTATACGGCAGGCAGGCAAGTATCGCTGCTCACACTACCCCTCCAAGGTTGGTTGCACAGCTCCACAAGGATTGTTGGGAATGCATGATATTTGTAATTACAGTGATTCAATAAGCGCCTGCAGTCACATTATAGAGTTCAGGCGAAGCACATTTACGCCTGCTCATGGGGAGCTTCTTGTCAGAGCCCATCTACCAGCCTCCGCTTTACAGATCGATTTCAGACCCTATGGATTTCTTTATTCATCGTCTGTACACGGTTCCTGGTGGAGTCTTCTTCAGAGTAGTGTCAGAGGCTGGACCTGCTGCTATGTTACCCAAGCATTATAGGAACATCTTCTGCACCTGCTGCCACCAACAGGCACACAGACTACCTAAGTACAAATTTTAGGCCATTCTCGCCACAAAACTCATCACCAAGAAACCTCTTCGCCATACGGAGTGTCCGAATGCAACGTTGTCATGCAACTTTGTGAGGATCTTGAGGCCAACCTATATGAGGCCTCCCGGTTTGCGGCAGGGTTGAGCTCTGCCTGATGATTCCTTAGTACTTAAGTATGTAGCAGCTGGCAATGAAACACTGCAGTACGACAACAGTACACAATCAAATAGTCACATGTGTAATCATTGGTTACACAGAGTCCCGAGTGGCGAAGGCGAAAGGTGCAGCGAATCGTATTTCCAATTTCAAGACATGCATTCATAAGTTGAAATAAATAAAAAATAATCTCGATTCACTCGAATTTAGCGAGGTGACAAAGCGCCGGGGTAATAGCAATGAGCTGCGGGTTACATCTGATACCACCCGGCATGGCGTTCGAGGATATTAGCAGAATATATCTGTTGACTATTTCCAGGTGGCGTGGGCACTCAGCTACGCAAGTCACGCCGTAGTAGCGAAGCAGCCAAGGCTGCTCAAATTAGACAACCAGAGGCTGATGCTCTTAGAGATGGCCCCGTAGAAGTTGAAGAAAAAGAGGTTGAAACCTTGATAGTCTTCACCTTGAATCAGGGCGCTTCTTCTTCTTCTTCTTCTTCTTCTTCATCATCATCATCGCCACAAGTCTTGCAGGTAGCCAACGCTCTTGCTCATGTTCTGATGACCCTTGGTGTGCGTTCTCATTCCTCATTCAAGGTTCGACTTGGAGACCTGCAGTATCCATGCAGCAAGTACAAAACTGTCAACGGGAATTCAATCCTGGCACACTGCTATAGACCATCTCTAATGGTAAGATAATGAGAGGTGCACCTAGTCGATAATAGGTACTTCTGTACCAGGATGTATATGTATGGGATGCTCACAAGATGACTGTCAGACTAGCTTCTGAGTCTTTCAGAGTTCTCTGGTATTTGAGCAGAGGTAACGGAGGATTATCGGTTTTTTTTAATTCCTTTTTTATTATTCTTTAGACCTGAATCATAGGAGAGATGGCAATCGCGAGTGCTGAGGGGGGTTGTCTTCCAGATCTTGATGAGAAGAATTTCCTGATAGGGCACTCAAGTATCCTGCTCGTCGTCAGTGTTCGATGACCCTGGGGACGATCAAACTGATATGTGACATGCCTGCAGTTGGTACGTGGTAAGTGCTTTGGTTGCCCCTTCTCCCACCTTGTGTCACTCACGACCAGCCCTCTCTGGATAGCTCCTGCCAAAGTCTCCAGGGATCTTACTGCTGTACCCGGCAACTGCTCCTTGCCGCTCCAACGTGGTTTCCAATTTATATATCCTTTTTCTTGCCTTCATCGTCCTCATCCTGTGACCGAAGTTGCTAATTACATCCTCAGTTGCAACAACATGATACTGCCCCATAACCAATCTCGTTTTGCCTGAACTCCTCCTGGGCCCCTGACATGTCGACACACACCAGGTACTGTGTGGCCGAAATGACGAGCTACAAATCTTGATGCAGGACGCGAGCATACCAAAGTCTAGGTGAATACTTCTGAGGGAGGAGGACTTCACTTGTGTCTGACAGGATGGATCATCAGCCAACGACTTAGTTGGTATCCCAATGCATCCCCCGCTTTGGTCTGGCTCAGGTCGTTGTTGCTCCTGGTGGCGAGGCGGCCTTTACTCAGCTGCCGAAAAGGCTGGGATCGGCAAGTCCGCACACTCCAAGGCTAATGCGTTGGCGATGTCGCAGCGCATCTTCCACAAGGCCGGCGCCCGTCTTGCGTGGAGAAACCCTAGAAGTCATTTGAAGATCTCACTACAGCTTGCAAGACCATGACGAGGACCGTCATCAGAGAGGCCGAGGATACAGACAAACAAACAACTGGCCCCACGTGCATCTTGCGAGGTCTCGTGCCAGTGCTCAAAGTCTGGCGCCAGGGTTGTCCTTGACGATGTTGTCATTCCGAGGCCAGAGAAGATACCAAAAAAACAACAAATGGCCCATGCGTAGCGCTCATCATGAGCATGAATGTGCTGTCCAATTCGGCCGATCTTGAGCTGGTCGTGGGCCAGGATCTTCGAGAATGTGGACCGGGGCTTCTGCCTCAAGAGAGTGGTAGGCGGCGTGGCGGTTTCCAGGGGGGGGGTCGGCGCTGTGGATCTTGGGAGGCCGAATAGCAGGACAGCCCGCGGGGTTGATCAGACGCGGAGATGCTGGCCTGTCCCGGCATATCCCCTGGCGGCGACTCGCGTTTCTCATTGAAGATACCAATGAGGCACTCATCGATGACACGGTTGTTTCCAGCGATGAGATGTCCGAACCAAAAAAATTGAAGGCGGTGAGATGTTGAAAAAACCATGGAAACGATCACCACCCGTTGCGTGGGCCGCCAGTACAGTACAACCACCGGGATCTTGAATCGCCCGATGAGGGGGACACTGCCGCCAACGCGAGACCACGATGCTATGGAGAAGGCGGAGATTGGAAGGGAAGTATCCGGCTGGTTAAGTCTGCCATGCAAGACCGAGCAGATGAAGTCATGACTTCTTTGGCTGGATGAATCGTGGCAGCCCATTTGCCCTGCATTCTCCCCACGTCCCACTACCCGCATTTCCCCCTCCCGCTCACTGGCATGCTGGCCGATCGAGACTGGGCTCCAGACAGACAGCTGCATGGTGGAACCAGTGAGGAGGCATGGACTGAACAAGCCTGCACGGCATTGTGTTTGACAAGCTGTTGACAACGATCACATGATGTGGTGTCAGAAAGAGACGAGGAAACAAGAAGACGCAGCAGACCGAGGATCGGAAGACGGTGAGGCTTTTGTCAGGCGACTTTTGAGCCAGTAGGTGCTCCCTTGAGAAAGGCGCAGGGCAGACCCCACCTAAGCTTGACTCTCGACAGCCGGACCAGGACACCTGCAACCCGACGTCATATGCTCACGGTCACCCTGCTGGGTGGGTTGCTGTCAGCAGCAGGCCCTGCATTCGAGGCCAGGCGGTCTCTCAGTAATGTCGCAGCGTCATCTGGACCTGGAAATAAGCTCTGAACATCAGTGCGACCCGACCACGAGATGACGTCTGCAGCAGGACAGGTGGCATGTCCCTATTGTCTGCGCCTCCTGCCCGATCTGCGTCTCAACGGCTACTGTGAGCCTCGCAGGCCTCTCGGAGCCCGTCAAAGAATGTTGGGGCTTGTGTCCCGTCAAGAGTTCGCCTCTATTGTCAAAGGTTTATACATACACCACTGCAGCGCCAAAACGTCAGCCCAGGCCCAGGCTGATCCTCCTCCGTTCTGCACCCTCTCTACAGGATTTCACTCTAGTTCTTCTAGATCGATCGCACAAATCGCCTCTTCTTCTACCTCCCCCGCCAAAAAGAACGAACCTCAGACAAGCAAAGCCGCAGGGACCCCTAAATCCTTTCCGAGCCTGGCTGCAGAACCGCTCGCCCTCCCTCACGACTACATTTACCATAGTACAGTTTTTATTGGAGAGTCAACCGTGAGATCCGGCTTTGGAACTGGGTCTAGTCGGGATCCTGCAGCTTTATTTACCATCAACAGAAGAGGGGGGCCCCCGTCTTACCCGAGGGTTCAGATCTCTGGGGTGTCTGCTCGACCAGCTCGCTGGAAACTCCTCCCAACGCCGCCCGCCAACAGTCGCAAGCTCGAGTCCAGGAGGTTAGGACGCTGGCCTAGGCCCTGTTTCAATGCTGGATCCTACATCCTTGCGGGCCAAAAAAACGTCACTATATTAACCCCCCGTGCGCAGTCGTACCTTTTTCTGGCAGCGCCTCTTGCACACACCACTTCTGAACGATCACACCCACACCCACCTTATTTTTTTTCTTTCCCTTTTGACACCCGAAAGTGGGCTTTTTCCAGTTTCTGCCGAAGACACATCCCCGTTCGCATCTATCGGTTTCTGCTCTTCTGTGTGGTGAAGGAGAGAAAGAAAGAAGACGACAAATACTTTTACTTCTCAAATACTATATCGCTCATATTGGTTACTATCTGGAACCGAGCCACTCTCTTACTATGTGGTCCTACGACAACGGATCCAGCCGTCGAAGCAGGGACAACCCGCCGAGCTCATCACGCCGTTACTATGGTCCCGTCTACGACCAACCTTATTACGACGACGGCCCACTGGCATCATCGGCAGTTCCCTCCTACGACCGGCACCGTCGCAGGTCTGTGCCTGTGAACTCGACTCTGGACGAGATCAGACAGCCGCGGCGTGCCGCTGTGGTCGCATCAGACGACGGGTTTGACAAGCCCTTGGGGAGAAGTGGCTTGGGCGACCCTTACAGCGGGGCTTCTTCTCGTCATGATGTCGAGGCAAAGACAAGCGACAGGAACAGGCAGTTCAGAGACAAGCGCGGCACATACGAGGTCGACGAGGGTCAGAATATGAGGAGAGCAAAGAGCTACAGCCCCCACAGGGCAGCGAGGGAGGCGGAGGCCCCACGGCGCGTCTCACCAGAGGCACCGTCAAAGTCAGGCTGGCAGGAAGCCGACTACGCGGCCCCCGCCCGTCGGTCGTCGACAAGAAAGGGCAGGGAACAGCAGCAACAATATTACGACGAGGAGCCTCGGGCTAAATATGGCAAACCCCTAGACCGCGCCAGGACCGCCTACGAATATGGTAGTCCGGCTACCGGGATGACTGCACCGACCACGAGAGACTACCCGCCGTACAAGTCGTCGCCCATGACTTCTTCTTCATCGAGGGCGGCCCCGGAGGAGAAGGTCGGCAAGCACTCGCGAGGCCGAGACAAGACCTACTACCAAGACCATGGTCCTTCTTATGCAGAGGCTGAGCCGCCCCGTCGAGACCGCCGCGGCAGGTATGCTGAGGACAGGCCCGGCTGGGAGGATGATGGGTACCCCCCCAGATCACGAGCCAAGCAGAGACCTCCGCCACCGGATGACTATGAGGACCCCTACGCGTCAGCACCGCGACCGCGCCACCGGCAGAGCGTGCCGCCGCAGGCCCGTTCCCGCTACGAGGACCCCTCCGAGGATCCATACGCTGCACCACGGCGGCGGGCGACCTCGGTCAGCCAGGGCGCATATGGTGGCTACAACAACGTTGACGCTCGGGACAGACGGTACCAGGATGATGACGGGTACGGTTCGACGCGTGGCGGAAGCGGCTCGTACGGTGCCGCTGCGGCTGCGCAGGGGGGACCGGACGGCAGCAGAAAGAAGGACAAGAGCAAGAAGATCAGCAAGCAGGCCGGCAAGCTATTCATGACACACGCCTTCCCCGTCATCAAGCAGGAGGCGGTGCCATTCCTGACCAAGGCGGCGCAGGCGTACTTTGAGTCGTCAAGGAAGTGATTCTGAGGGAATCATGTTTTGGTGATGATGAAAAGATTGTGATAGGATGCGTCATGATTGATGAGTTTCTTTTCTTTCCTTTTTCTTTGTATGACAGATTTATGGGAGAAGAAAATGGGATTAACGTCAATGAGGAGACCTTGTACGGCACACTTGAGGAGACTCTTTTATGAGTCCTTTTTTTCTCGGCGACATTTTCAACAACACGAAGTCATGATATACACACGGTTTGGGACTGTTGGCATGGATCGATGGAAAGGAGCAGCATGATGGGATACTGGTTTTTATATGACGAGAGGAAAAAGTATGTACATGTATATATGTATGTCAGATCTACTCAGTACTTACTCTTTTGTACAATTAACAATGACCACGCATTTCCACAGAAAATGGTTCAGACCTGCCTACAGAGGAAGAATCGGAGTTCATCCATAATACTACTACCACCAGCCCTCCCCCCTATGGACCATAGTTTGTCACAGCTTTGACCTGCATGGCCTTTCGCCCCCACCCTCCTGAGTTCTCTAGACCGCGTCTCCCGGGCGTGGACTGGGATGGCAGCACATACGGGTGTTCTTTTCACCTTGATGATATGGAGACCGGAACGGCTCGGGCTGCAAGCCTATGCATTGAGTGGTGGTCCTCTTCTTGGAGCCTATATGACAGAATATTATAGAGCGAGAAAGGAGACACAAGACATTCTTCTCCATCTCTCATCATGAAGCGCCTTAGCCGCCGTAGCCAGCCCATCGAAAGCAAAGCCCTTGATCTGCTTATTGTCCAGCTTCTTCTTGTCACGTGAGGAGGCAGCATCATCTTGGTCCATCTCGAGAAAAACAAACAGATATCACGAAGAGACGGGAACAGGCCAGCCAGTGCTCCACGACAGCTCATTCCAGCCAAACTGGTAGTCTGCATCGGCCAGACCAATGTTCGTATCCGCTAAATTCGTTAAAAAAAAAAAAAAGAAAGTATCATATCAGCATCCGTTTCTTGAAAATTCCACCAAGAAAAACAAAATAAGGCAAAGTAATGAGAAACTCACCATAATGATAATAGAGAACCACACCGCCATAGTCAGAATCAACCAGTAGCCCTTGGCCCCCGGGCCCATACACATAGTCATGGCTAGCAAGCACCATAGTGCCCCCGCTCTCGGTACAGTCGACGCCGTTCGCATCGACAAAGGGTCCGCTGACGCTCGTGCTCCTGCAGACGCGGATAGAGTACTCCTCGCCCGAGGCCGGCAGGTCCGTGTCGTAGCCGCAGCAGGCGCCGGCGCTGAAGAAGAGGTAGTAGTAGCCCGTCGAGCCGCGCAGGTAGATGAAGCTGGCCTCCTCGGCGTGGTCGGACGAGGCGTTGTAGGCGATGTTGTAGGAGGAGCCCGAAGGGGCCGTGGGCGGGTCGGTCATGGCGACCTCGTAGATGTCGTCCCAGAAGGAACCAAAGGTCATGTAGTAGGTGCCGTCTGCGGCCTCGACGAGGGAGGGGTCGATGGCGTTGTCTGGGACGATGAATTTTGTATATAAGTGAGTATTCTTCCCATTTCTTTTTCTCTCTATTTCTTTTTTTTTTCTTCTTTTTTTTCTTTTTTCTTCTTCCTTTTGGAGGGCCGGCACTGTCTGATTTTGGCTTACAAGCTTTAGAAGAGGAAGACGAGATGCCTGTGGCACCGTGGTCCGTCCAAGACCCATACTCCATCGTTGTGGATGTCGCATAGCCGATGGCCGAGGCCTGGGTGCCGAACGTGCTGATCGCATAGTACATGTAGTATGTGCTGCCAACCAGAATGACCATGGGGGCCTAGCAAGAGTGTCTGGTCAGTTACTGTCTCTCTCTTCCCCACCCCCCTCCGTCCCTCCCGGGTAGCTGGTCTTGGCCACAAATCTAGCGAATGAACAAATCACAATTACATACCCAGAGGTCCGTGTTTCCAGTCAGGTCAATAGAGCTCCCGTCAGGCAGAGCGTAGCCATCATACGTCCACGGCCCCGCTAGTGAAGTGGCCGAGTAGATGCCAACGCCACCGCCGGTCGAGAAGCGGAAGTATGTGCCGTCCGATCTCTTGACGACCGACGGATCATGCGTCCAGCAGTCACCGCTGCAGGCCCCTGGGTCCGGGTACGCCCCACGCACCAGGCTGGGCAGGGCAGCGAGGCCCAGCAGCAGGCCCAGGGAGGAGAGGCCCCTGGTAAGGTGGCTCAGGATCATGGTGACGATCTCGGATCTTGCCGTGGACGGAAGGTTTTGGGGATCAAAAGTTGCTTCAGTGGGGAGCGATCGACGACGACACCTTCTCTCCTCCACCCACTGAAACCGACGATGATGTCTGCGACCGCATCATGATTATATTCCGGTGATAGAGCTGTCACATAGAGATCTAGACAATGCGCGCTGGGTGGTTGATTGGTGGGAATCCTAACTCTGGCGTCCAAGTCAATATTATGTTCATTATGGAATCCGGAGGACGGTGCCTCCATCTTTTTTCCTTCCGCATCCTTCTCTGTATCCACATTCAAGAACACAAGAAGGCTCACGATGCGTATGCCAGCTGGCCAAGGGCTCGGAAACAAGTCACGAGGGCCAAGCCCTACATGGCCCAAAGCGGCAGGTCGTGTGCCAAGTAGGCATAAGCGCCAGGAATAATACAATGCCGTGCATTGTCAGTGGTGCAAGTCAAGTCGACTGCATCCAAATGCCGACGCCTAATGAGTGGGTCGTTCCCCCAACAGATGGGAACGTTACTCCCGCTTCCCAAAAGGTCCAGGAGAGAAAGTCAGCATACTAACATAGCACAGACAAAGTTTGACTGACGGGAATATTGCACACCTTTTTTCCTCCCTTCAATTTCCCCCAGCCTGCTGACTCGTCTTGCTGACCTTATCGTTGAGTGTCGTGACCCCAAATCCATTGAACCGCGCCAATGAGCGAGGCTGAAGCTCTCGGTACAACCCGATCAGAGCAGGTCACCGGATCTATTAGACAGAGAGGAAGGAAAAAAAGAATTCCACATCAAAAAATCAAGAACAGAAGCGGCAAGAGAAGAAAAGTGGCTTGAGAGGGATGGGATTTGATTAGAGCGCGTCTAGAAAAGAGTACATATGCTAATGATTACAGCGTCAAATCAGCTAAACCTGTAATTAATTACTATGGTAAGGTCAAGAGAGACTTACGAAAAAGAGACCCCCAGGAAAATTCCCCATCATCATCTTAACTTCCATTCGTCGAGTTGATCATTCCTTCATTTAAATCCATCATATTGCCGTATGGCTTCCCATGTGCGTCGTCAACTTGCCTGCCCTTTCATAACCAAAATGCCCTTTGTGAGTGGATCACAACAGCCAGTCCATATGTGCCCAAGTGGCTTTCATTTCCTGCTCACATATCCAGCCCGTACAGAAATTCCCACCTGTAGCTCCGGTGGATCGTCTTGCACACGATTCTCGTGCTTAGTTGACCCGAATTTGGGCACAGGGCCGTACCGATTGGTCGACCGCTTTCCCCTGCAAAATAAAAAAAAAGTAATAGAAAAAGGGAATTTCAAAAGAAAGCCGAAAAAAGAAAGAAAAAGAAGAAACAAAGCCACTTGCCTTCCAAGCGAGTTGGTCTTCGAGCTCCGACACACACTGCTCTCAAGGACCCCAATGAGCCGAATAGCTCGCACTGACGAGGTCAAGTCCCCTCCCTTGATTCGTTCTGCTGCTCAATACACAACCAACAAGCAGGTGAATTGAACCCATGTACTCTTTCGTCATTTCCGACGGCTTCAAGTAGTGACAGGGCACCGGCATTCATGAAGAGCTCTCAGCGGAACTCTGGTTCTCAGTGACGATTGCGGTTGGGCGCTACGCCCCGGCTCCGGACACCAGGGTAGCCACCGCCAACGTGTCCACGGTCGAATTTGTTGAGCTCGGATAAAAGTGCACACGCTGCCACCACTCTGAAGCTCTGCATGTTCTCATACCTCGACCCATCTAGGCTGGTGGACCTTTCACTGCCGACGTAGACACAGGCAAGACACAGATGCAAGTTGTCGTATTCTGTTTCGTATCCCGTCAGTGGCGCATCTGCCTTCCTCAACAGGCTTGTGATCCAGTCGCAGATGCGCCCAAACTCATCTTTGAGCTTGATGCTCTGGTCTCGCTGGCGATGAGTCTGGATGCCAGATTTGTTGAGGATGTTGCCGATGAACACTTCCAGCTCTGAGATCGGGTTGATAGGGTGCTCCGAGTATTGATTCATCGCGTTGGAGACGGCATCTTCGTACCAGCCGCGGATCTCCCGCGCAGTCTCCATATGGGAAATATACTCGTTCGGTTGATCAACGACAGCTTGAAAGCGCGACCGAATGGCGATGAGAAAATCATCCCAGAATGAGGCAACCCGCGGCCGAAACTTTGATTTTACGTCCTCCTGCCAAATTTTATTCTCGTCGACTGCCCGATACAACTGACCAAGAATTTTCTTCGACTTATAGTAGCGATGGCGTTGGGGAGAGAACTGATCCTCCTCTTCGTCGGCTGCGGGCTCCAAAATGTAATCGTCGAGCTCAACGTCCAGTTTGTCTATGACGCGAACGTCTGGCCCAGGAGCGAGACTGTGTATACGTTCCGTCAGATATAGGCAGAAAAACGGTGGGGAAATAAAACAGATCAGACGCTGCAAAGGAGAACTCACAAGTCGGGCCTGAACTTGTTTGCTTTTGGGAGCGCCTTGAGGTTCACCGGGATCCCTGTCTTGGAGTAGTCGACAGCTGTCGAGTGAAGCTGGGCCAGCGTCAAACAGCCGGCATCCAGGGTCCCGGTATCTCGCTGGTCCGCCAAGATCATGTGCCTTGTTGCGATGACACCAAGGTGGTCTGACTTCATGAACTCAATGAAGAAATCGGCCATATCCTCTTTGTTCACTTCACGGTCCAGGCCCACCTGTGCCACTCGTGGATAGTCTGCTGGGCCAAAGACTTGCCTGGGCATGGCTCGCTCATCCCAAATGACATTATAAATATCACCGTCCAGGTCGCCGCCGGACAGCTGGGAAGGGAGATCGCGGGTACCGTGGCGACTAAAGACAATGACGTTACTGTGGTCTCGCAGAGGGTGGCCATTCGGCGGAATGGCGAGCAATGCTAATTGTATATCACCCGGGTGAAGGGCCGGAGACCGCGTAACAAGCACACGGCCTTGGGTCGGGGGTGGAGGAAACCGGCCTCCACATGTATCGTAGGTGACGTAAACCTCGTTCGCTTTCAGAAATCCAGTCTCGTCCATGATACCAAAGAGAGTGATACCATTCTCGACGGGGATCCGAGCTTTGTGCTTGAGGAGGCGCAACTCCCGCAACACGACTGCCTCTACTACCGAGCACATAAAGCGGTCGCTTTGCCAGTCGATGCCCATATTTGCTGCCTGTCGGAAAAGGCGATCAAAGCGAATGCTCTCCGCGACGTCCTTGTGCTTCAAGAAATCTGCGACGTTGTGTGTGTCAGCCATCACCTCTCTGATCCGCTTCAGCTCTGTGTTCTGCATTGAGAGGAACCAGGACGGATCAACACCCATGTCTTCGAGTATCTTGATCATCTGGCGGTTCAGTACGAGTGGGATCGGCTTGGATGCCATGTCACAGATCTCAAGAATCTTCTCGTCATCGCTCTCAAATTTAGTCATGGACGGTCTAACCCGGATGACCGATCCATCACATCTGCTGTCCACTGCCAGCATACCCTTGATGCCTCGGTAGCGTATTTGGTACGCCGTTGGAGCTGCTTTCTTCTGGGGTATGATGTCCCAGATGCTGTAGTTGACATCCCACGTAAGTGTGCCGACACCATCGCTGAAGACACGAGTGCCATCCGCAGATGTCACGTCTTGGATCAGTTCAACCTGTATCCCGTGCTCGTCGAGGGATATCGAGAATGGGGTTTCAGAAAAGGCCTGGCCAATACGAGCAGCACACCGCGCTGGGGAGCGAATATCGGAGAATTTACCCAGCGCTTTGATGATTGAGAAATTTGTCAGAAGCTCGTTGTCATGCCAGAACGGGGCGGAAAACTTAAGGAGTCAAGTAAGTAGTCAGTCTCACATGCAGTCGAGTGTCATGCCAAGACTCACCCAAGCGCTGTGTGATCTCAAGGAAGAATGCGAGAACCCCAAGAATCCGTATATCCGCCCCGCAATCGGAATGCCTGTGCTGAGAACATGTTTGAACCTGTTCCAGACCTCATCGAGATTGACCTTGGCACTGAAGAAGATATCCTGCCCATTCTCGTCGCAGAATTGAACTCGAAGGAAGAATTCGTGATAGTTGGGGAATTTACGGAGGATTCGATTCTTGGCTTCAAGCTCAGGACCATGTAGTGTGATCCTGGTAGGAGTGACAGTGACTCTGTAGATTGAGGCCATATTCCGGGTGGATGCTAAGAGTGCTGGTTGCATGCTAACATTTCGACGAGACTCCTTGTCCTTCTTCATCAGAAGAGCAATGATGGCTTTCACCTGGAAATCCGACGGGTCGCCGTGGGGCTTTGGCCAGTCGATCTCCTTGAACAGCATCTTCATGGCGTCCAGCGAGATAGGTCGTCTCCCAGCGTCTCGGTCTGATTTGAATTTGCGCCGCAGCTCTCGCAGGAGCAACAGAACGACACCGGGATGGAGATACGCGTTGAAAGCCAGAGCCTGCAACTGGAAGAGAATCCCGAAGGGCAAAACTCTGTCTGGTACTTCGGAAGCAAGGTTCAAGAGGAGGGCATGCATGGCTTGTTCCGAGGACCCGAGTTGCGGTACTATTCGCTGTGTTGGCAATGTGAAGCGTACGAAGGGCACGACGTGGTGGTTTTCGAGCATCCTCATGCGTCTGTGCAAGTCTGGGCCTGTGACTTGGAATTGATAGACGAGACAGTGCCCCACTACCTTGGCGTGCTCCTTGTTCAAGCTGCAGATACGGGTGCGTGTGGGCTCGTTGTTACCGCTGTGGCCGTTCAAGGCCATTGACGTCAGCAATTTAAGAAGTCCTTCCATCTCGGGATCGGCGGATACGTCTTGACCTTGGACAACTTGACGAAAGAAAGATGGCGCCTCGGACAGAGTCAGAGTCAGGGTGTGGCCGGAGGAGCAAACGAGGCTCACGATTGTGTCGAGTGAGATCTTGGCGATATGGTTGCTCTTGAGCTTGATAAGAAGCGTATTTTTGGTAAATTTCGCTGTCCCAGTGTCTCGGATCTCGACCTCGGGGACGAAGACGAGCTTGTCGCTGTCGAAGATATTGTATCCACAGCTGAGAGATACAAAATTGAAGACCTCGGGAGAGTCTTCCTGCACGATCTTGCGCGTGGGATTCGTTTTCTCCTCGGCAGTATACTCCAGAGCTCTGAGAGTGATGGCATTGGGTTGTCCAGCCACAGCCCTGGGGTCGTTTGGGTTTTTGCTGAGCGAACAAAAGACATCGTTGCCAGCCAAGCTTAGTCCAGCCCTACGCCGAGGTCGCTGATTGCGTCCTTTAGGCTTGGAGGCAGAGGTTTTTGATCCGGCGGCTGAGCCATTGGTCGAATCGCTGACAGAATTACGGCCAGATCTGGCGGCGTTGGAGTTTCGTGACCCATTTTGAGGCGGTTTGGGTTGGTCAAACTTATCGCCATGGCTCTTCAGAAAAGTCTTGCCGTGCGCCGGCTCTAGAAAGGTGATATTTGCCCATTTCTGCTTCTTGTACTTCTCACATGTGAAGGCGTCATGAGGGATCCCCAGCTTGACCATGAAGGGTTCAAGTTGCTTCTTGAGTGCTTCGTCCGGCAGGAACTCGGGCAGGCCGCGCATGTGGACCTCCATTTTGCCAGGCCAGAAAAGCGATCGTCTTCAGAAGAGAATGAACAGTCTGAGGAGTCACAGAGTGAGACTAGGTAGGTAGATTTGGACAACGAGGATGATCAGGCTTCGAAGGGTCGCGCGTTTGCGTACGCCATCAAATTGCGACTGATCCGCCAGCGGAATAGGTCGAGACCTAAAGGAGACTAATTGAGAAGCCAGAAGAACACAAGTATTCGCTGACGGTATATCTGAGCTGAGGGGAAGGGGGAAAGGGGTGAGGAGTGCGTAGTGGTAAGCTCCAAGGTTGCAGGTCAAGAAAGAAGGAGGAGAGGGGAGGGAAGGCAAACAACATATGGAAGCTCAGGGAGCTGTTGGGAGCTGCTGATGGAGGGGCAGCTGCCCCCCACAGGGGTCCGGGAACAGGGGGTTCTGGACCAGGGTCCTGGTGCTCTTAGCGCATGGGAACACCCACTGGCTTGCCCCTAGCTAATGCAGGAGGCCCGCCAGAGTGGGATGCATCCCTGTCCATGATCATGTAAGCATTTGACCCAAGACTAACGTCGATACTACCTACATGTGCTGATGCATGCTCTACCACCTACTGCCCTGTCAAACGCGCTCTGTGGTGGCTCAGCTTTTTCTCCTTCTTCTTTCTTTCTACAGTGAAATTTTGCCCTCATTGCTTTTTAATTAGTATTATTCCTTGAACAACTTATTTAGCACAAATTGGCTTGAGGCATGTTCCTAGTAATCATCACCAAGTGTAACAAGAGTTGGCTTTTCCAACACTGGTTTTTGCCATGGAACATCTTCACTGCCGCCTTCTGCAGGCACAATGACTTCACAAAGAAACAAATCTGGTTATTCAGAACACGAAAAGAATTAGATATTCTGACAGTGTCTTTCTCATTACCTTGACCAGGTTGTGTCCCTGTTTGAGGGTTGATTTCCCGCCATTTATCTGCCGTAGGCTGGGTTCAAGGCACCTGAGCAATTGTCAATATTGACCAAGGTCTTCATCAGTTGGAAGAAGGCGCGCGAGTTTCGTGAGCTCAGTCGGCCAAGCGGACGCGCTCCTAATGCATAGCTGTAGCAGCCTTCTGAGGTCAATTTCACGTCTTTTGCAACTAGCCTACGCGTGTCCCCCAACATAGGCCTCCTCCTATCGTGCGATGCATTGCCGCCGAAATCGAGCGAATGTGCAGCCCCGTCCAGCAACCTTATTCCGACGTCTTATGCCTTAGATAGGCTACTACCAGCCATGACAAGCTATTTTCTGTAAGGCTGATAAAATAACATGGATCCCTGTATCGGCCCACACCCCGTAAAGTTTCGTCTCGTATCCACAGTCGCGTCTTGGGGGTTGGGGCCACGAGAGCCACAGAAGAGTCGACGTGTCGACTTTGAATCGTTGGCTCCATGTTTTATAAGGCTCTCAAGATAAACGAGGGTGCTAGTGATGGTGGCTGAGTGCGGTCCGCAGTCTTGGTGATGTTCGTAGGGTTGGAGGAGGGCATAAAAATCACCACCAGGGGTGGCGGGGCGGCGACTCTCACGGGCTTTTCGACGCGCTGTACAATGTTTTTATAACGGCGCGTTCAAATGGTTCGAAAGAGAAGACACCCAGGTTTACGCAAAAAGATCGAACAGAGAAGATCATTATGCCGTGATTATATCTCAAGTTGACCCAGTAGGCCATATGCAAGCAGCAACCGGCCCCTGCCACTGGATGATGCTGAAAAGTCGCGAGGGCTACATTCTCCCAGCCAGTATGCATAAATCACTCTCAAGTATACACATCTAAGTACATGCACTCCTATAAGACATTTACCCCCGTGGTAATCTTCTTCCTTTGACATACACGTAATTAAATACCAAGGCTGGATGGCCATGTTTGAAGTTATACAAGAATAAAAGAACAATCCACATAAGTCATATTTCCTTCCAGTAACCGGTGCGGCTGGGACTATTCAGGACGAGTTGCACGGCTTCTTGCTCATAATTGTTCGAACGGTATTCCACGCGAGGAAAAACTACGCGTATATGCGTGGCTGATGTGAGTTGGGGGAGGTAAACAGTACTAGCACGATACTGAATTAGACAGCAGCCTGACGCTTGAAATGTGGTTGTGGTCCATGCGCACGCTGCAATACCCTCTTGTGGCAGTATCAGTAGGCTGGTTTGTTTATTTGCATCGCGTCTCGTGGCATCACGTATACCCTAACTGTCTGTATACAGCCCAAATTATTTCCTTGCCCTCCTTTCTCTGAACCACCACCAGCACAACAACGACACCACTACCACCACCATCATCACCACCAGCAGGTAAGACAAGCTCCGCATACCTCGATAGCCATAGTCCTTTGTTAAACATTACCAGGAGGACTATAACTCAATAGTTTATTGAGCATAGTCCTCACCTGCACCTTCTTTGCACCACGGTCAACATCTCTCCTCTCTCTCTCCCACCCCCAAGCAACAATTTCCCAAGCCCCCTCCCACTGTACCCATCCAGCCAGCCCCAAGATTCTCCTACCCATCCACACCAGAAACACCAGATTCAGATGCATTGGATTCTTTCTTGAAACTTCAGCATCTGGCAGATGAAGTCACCTCTTGCAACAAGTTGGCCTAGTGATCTTGAACAAACATTTCTGGCTCTGATAATGTTTACAGTTTTTGCTTTGCCTCACCCTCAGAGAAATATTGGCTGACACGTCGAGAGAGAAGACAGATCCCACCATGTCTCGTCCTGGTGGCAAGAGAGTCCACCACAGCTCCTCTTTGGAGGATGTGTCGTTGCCGGGTCGTCATCTCCCCAAAAAGATGTACAAGGCCGACTGCTACCGGCCCAGTCGAGATGGTAAGTATCCTACCCACATCCAACAATTTCCAGCTTCAGAGCAGAATCAATGTTCAAAGCCGAGCCAATGTTTTTGAACAAACAACAAGTCTGCCCAATGAATTATCAACTATATGAGGCTGACATGTGCTCTAGAGGAGCATTCCCAGGCCCACCACAGCCGGGCGGGGTACCAGCACCAGGAGCACCGAGCTCCTGGTGCGGTTTTCTCTCGTCGCGGTGGCCGAGCCACCACCAAGTAAGTAAACAAACGCGCTTTACCTACTACTATAAGGTTCTCAACACTGACCACTCCCCACAATCAAGCCTCGTCGGCCGTGACGGCCGTTTCACGGACCAAGCCGGTCCTGAGGACCGCACCCTGGCCACCTGGGTGAAGGAGTGGTCCGAGATGTTCCCCGGTTATACCGGGGACATCACCCCCTTCCGCGCCGCCGTGCGCAGCCAAGCCGAGGCCGCCCGTTTCGACGAGGAGGTCCTCCAGGCGGCGGAGGCGCTCCAGATAGTGAGCGCCTCCCAGGTGCGCCGCCTGGAGGAGGAGCGCAAGTCCGTTCTCCCGGCCCTCCGAGCCCTATCTTTTCCCCATTTTTACTCTGGGGAGGCCTCCACCGTCAAGGAGTGCCTGCGGCGCGGCATCGCCGCCTACTTGTACTTCATCCACTGCGTCCCAGAGCTGTGGTGCAAGTACGCCGAGAACACCCCGGCCAAGAGCCGTTTCCTGGGCGAGGTCCTTGTCGTCCTGTTCAAGGTCTGCAAGACCACCCGCCGCCCGTCCGACAACACCCCTGTCGGACCTTCCACCAGCAGCAGCAGCAACAGTAGCAGCAGCAGCAGCACCCATGGCCTTCGGGTCCAGCCAAAGGACCTCCTCACTCTGACGCAGTATATCTGCGAGCCAAGCTCCCCGTTTCTCCCACTGTACCAGTCCCAGCCTGAGACCGAGGAGAACCGGACTGTCACGCTGCTGCTGAGCTCCATCAAGGAGATCTGGAAGTCCAAGAAGCCGCCAAATGGCTACGAGGTCCTGCCCGAGGATCCCGTGACCGGAGGTTGGCTGTTGGAGATCACCTCCCGGCTGCTGCGCTCATACGAGTGCAACGCCCGCTGGACCGAGCACCTGGCTCGTGAACTGCCCGATGCTGGCAAACATCGCCGCCGCCCAGATGTCGTCAAATTCCATGCTACCATGGTAAACCATAGTAAGCACACACACACACACACACACACAGCCCAGCTGGAATTCTTTGAATGCTTGATTTTGATTACTGACTGTTTCTTTTTCCTTGCAGAGGAGCAGAAAGGCGTGGAGCATTCCGGTAGGCATTTTTGAGGCGAGATTGTCAGACGAGCGCTGATGCAGTACAAAATGGACCCCTGTACGTGGAGAGAGGCTGACATTTTCTTTTCGTTTCAGATGAGGTTCGCTTTTTTTACCACTGGGTCCAGTCGCACAGCCAGGAGTGGAAGGCCGAGGCCGAGCGAGACGAAGAAGAGCGTCAGGCCCTGAAGAAGCGACAGCCAGAGGCCGAGGACCAGAAGAAAGAGACGAACAGGGTCCCCAAAGACCACCAGCTGAAACTGATAGGCGCCGAGAACCCGAAGAAGCCCAAGCAGAAACCCGCGGAGAAGAAGGTGTGCCATGCCTCCACGCCCGAAAAGAAACCTCCAGCAGGCGGCAATGCTTCTCCCAGCAGCATCTCTCCGACAGGCCAAGCTGCCCCGGGACCTTCGTCTCCTCCGAGCGTCGCCCGCCCAGAGCCGACGGGTATCGAGAATGCGCGTACAGCCGGACTGGAGGAGCTGCGGCGCGTCAAGGAGCAGTACGAGACCCTGATGCAGAAGTAGGGGTCTCTCCTGCCTCCTATGCTGGCGATATCTGGCTTTCGAAGCATCCTGATGAGAGAGGCATGAGCGACAACATCACAAGCCCAATGGCGGGAGAGAGCTGTCGCCGTCACTCACAATGTTCCGGAGACCGGCCACCTGCGATGTTTGGAGATCTGCCCGCCACCTGCATGGTATTGGAGTTCATGGTCACGATGTCGAAGCTTTCTCTTTTTTGTGTGTCTTGACAAAGTCTGTGAGGATTGTACGAAAACAGGCCACCTGCATGATACTAGAAAGATTGTGGTCTCAGTGTGGAAAATTCTTTGTGGCTTTGGGTTGGATTCGACGAAGGGCTCCTTTTTTTTTTTTTTTTTTTTTTTTTTTTTTTTTTTTTTTTTTTTTTATTTTGGTTGGTTTTAAGGTATTTTTTTTTTTTTCATTTTTTTGTTTTTTTGGGTTCCT
>JACWST010000281.1:0-17386 GCA_014850475.1 Cryphonectria naterciae
AAGAGGGGGGGAGGAGTGGGAGAGGAGGGGGGGGGAGAGTGTGGGGGGAGTGTGATGGAGCAGAGAGGGAGGGGGGGGGGGGGGGGGGGGGGGAGGGCGGGGGGGGGGGGGGGGGGGGGGGGGGGGAAGGCGTGCGGCATACTGTACCATAAGTATCTCTGCATGAAACAAGGCTGCGGCTCGTGGGTTGTACTGTGTATAGTGCAGATATGGAGCCTGATAATGAACCAGATGGTGAATGGTGTGTGAGCCCGCACGTCAGCCAGATCCGCCAGACTTCGTACGATAAGGTTTTTTTTGCGGTGAAAAGTAAAAAATTGGGGAGCAAGACGTTGGACGGTTGCAGGCATGGGCGCAGAGCCGCAGAGCTGTCATTCATTTTGCAAGGTGGCGGTTCATTCAGACGCTGTGGTTGGCTGCTGCTAACTGAAGTCGGCCTTTTCCGAGCCAACCCAACCTCGTTGGTTATAGCCAGCGTTTACTACGTGGTAAGGGTTTTCTTTCTTTTTTTCTTTCCCTTCCTTCTTTTGGTTACCCCTCTCCCCCCCCTCTTCCCCCGTCCTTGTCCTCCCTCCCTTTCTTTTTTTTTTTCTCTTTCCCTTTTCTTCTTCCCGAAATCTTCCCTATCCCCTGGCTAAACCCTTCAAAAGTGTCAGCAAAGACCCTGATCCGGGGCATGATCTTCAGGGAAGCCCATCCACCGGAAAAGGGCCGTGTTTTTTAGGTACAGGACCATAAAATCGTCTCCGCCGGGCGGTATGTTTGCGGGTCCTCAGCGGGCCGGGTGATGTCACAAAACCGGGCCTCGGATAAAATCTCTGTTCGGTAAGATCCAGGAAACGGTAAATTTGTAGATCGGGGCGCCGTCCTGCCTGGTGAATCTTCGCTCGGGCCTTGCTCAAGAGGGACTTGTCAGAATGCTGGTCTTGGGCGCATAAACTCGTGTACCAGAATAACTACCCCCCCCCCCCCCAATCTGCAACCTTTTGACACCCTTGCGTCACCTAACAACCCCAGGGACCCTTTTTCACATGCCTGACGTCTGATTCGACCTTGATTTCTCTGGTGAAACCGCCTATCCCGTAAACAGGACCCGCACTCCCCTCCTTCTGGTGGATCGCTGTCATCAAGGAGGGTGGTGTTGATTTGACGGCCACGAATGGTTACTACGTTGGCGTCCTAGGACCTTAGTCAAGTCATGGCCAAAGTTGAAGCGATGAATAAGTCGCTTGTGGCGATGATCCCAGGAAAAGGAAGCAAAAAAAAAAAAAAAAAATAATAATAATCATAACAAGAGAGAGAGGGGAAAAAATTTAACTTTTCCACTGTACGACAAAGCAAACTATGACACTGTGGCGACAAGCCAAGGAAAATACTACAGCCGTCGTTGGGGTCCAGATGATGCAATGCCAAAAGGAAAAGGAAAAAGAAGAGAAAGAAGAGCAAAAAGAAAAAAGCCGCGCTCGACCTAAATGAATAATTAATCGGTCGCTCGCCGAAGGGTTTACCAAGGGAGGCCCTAACTCAAATTGCTGACGTCCTCTTCTCTGTCACCACAGTACGAATACTCACCGTCCTCCTGAGTCGAACCCTGATTAGAGTATACATACTACGTGGTACTGATATTCAGTCGTCGTTTTCACCGCCGTCATACTTGAGAACTGAGAATACCTTGACCGACTTTCAAAAGCAGTCAGCAACACACACACACACACACACACATCCTTACACTACACCCTACTCATCCAGGTATTTTTAAACAGAAACAACCTGCAGTGAGTTGGCACTGGCCTTATCTCTCTCTCTCCCTCTCTATCTTCTGGGAGGTTTCAGGGAGCGCACTGACTGACACACCACGTAGCATTGTTCCTCCCTTATCTCAAAAGTATAGACCGCACAAAAAAAAGAGTTCACAGCAACACCACAAACATGGCCCAGCACACCTTTACTCTCAACAATGGCGTCAAGATGCCCGGCCTCGGCTTCGGCACCTTTGCCAGCGAGGGTGCCAAGGGTGAGAGCTACAGGGCCGTCCAGAAGGCCCTCGAGGTCGGCTACCGGCACCTGGACTGCGCCGCCTTCTACCAGAACGAGGACGAGGTCGGCGAGGCCATCCGGGACTTCATCAAGGAGAACCCGGGCAAGCTGAAGCGCGAGGACCTCTTCATCTGCACCAAGGTCTGGAACCACCTGCACCAGCCCGAGGACGTCAAGTGGTCGCTGGAGGAGTCGCTGCGCAAGCTCGGCACCGACTACGTCGACCTGTTCCTCGTCCACTGGCCCATCGCCTCGGAGAGGACCGAGGACTACCAGCCAAAACTCGGCGCCGACGGCAAGTACGTGATCAACAAGGAGCTCACTGAGAACCCCGAGCCCACGTGGCGCGCCATGGAGGAGCTCAACCAGTCCGGCAAGGCCCGCGCCATCGGTGTCTCCAACTGGACCATCGACGGCCTGAACAAGCTCTTCTCCTACGCCAAGGTCAAGCCTGCCGTCAACCAGATCGAGATCCACCCTTTCCTCCCCAACGAGGAGCTGGTCAAGTTCTGTCTGGCCAACGGCGTCCTGCCCGAGGCCTACTCGCCCCTCGGCTCGCAGGACCAGGTGCCCAACACCGGTGAGAAGGTCCGCACAAACAAGACGCTGAACGAGGTCGCCGACCGCAGCGGCCACACCCTCGCCCAGGTGCTGCTGGCATGGGGCCTGCGGAGGGGCTACGCCGTCCTGCCCAAGAGCTCCACGCCGAGCCGCATCGAGAGCAACTTCCAGGTCCCAGAGCTGTCCAACGACGACTTTGAGGCCGTGAACAGCGTGGCCAAGGGTCGACACACACGCTTTGTGAACATGAAGGACACGTTTGGATACAACGTCTGGCCTGAGGAGTCTCCAGAAAACGGCACTGCTGTTGCTTGATTGACCCCCTTTTATTTTCTTTCCTTCTTTACGAACATGATTTTTTATTTTTATTTTATTTCACGGGTGAGACAAGGATTATAGGATGCATACACGAAGGCGCTGGAAAAAATCGTGGAGATTTTCCACATACTTAGATACCAGTTCTGGGGAGGAGACGATCAACTATGAGCGGAGATAGACTCAAATGCCTAAATGAAGCGGATTCGTTCTTTGCTTTGAGCTTACAGCAGCAGTGCTGCATAGGTGTAGCATTCCAAAGCCCACAGGAACCATTCAAAGGTTGCATGCAGTTTTCGCAGGGCTGAAACCGTGGGGAACATATACAACAGGATTGTTAACAGTTATGCAGGATGTTGGCTCCAACATGGTTCATTGCTTTTGACACAAAGGCCTTGACAAGTGTTTTCGCCCCCCTTCAGAAATCATGTAATGCCTTTGAGGTGGATTTCTTTGCTGCATGTATCAATGGGTCGAGCCAAGGACTTGTCCCCACTAGTGTATTTAATACCCCCTGTCCTCCCAACAGCTTTCTGTCCCGTCAAAACATAATAGCATTGTAATCGAGCTGGCACCCACTACGACACCTACAATCATATAATCTGCATCTTAAGCCTCTCGAAAATTGAACGTCCGCTAAACATCCAGTTCACAGACGAGAGAAAAGGAAACAGAAGGGAAGAAAAGAGAAAAAAAGGGGGACAACAAGATGAACACCACCAATTTCCCTCCCGTTTACATGCCCCTTGTGTATATTGCACAGGCTCTGTATGAGAACCAGCATGTCTGCGGGCACTGTTCTTGGAGCGTCTTGCGAAGTTTCGTAGCCAATTACTACGGAACAACGATGGATGAGGTCCTCCGGATTCTACCGCACCTGTGCCAAGGGGTGTACCTGGACTACTCGGGACCCCGGGCCCAGAAGTATCTGCAGAAGAACGGCCCAATGCTGCTCAGCCACATTTCTGGCGCCGACAAGGCCCAGCTGTGGTTTGTCATCGAAGGGCACTTTCAATACTCTGACATCTTCACCAGGAATATGAGCACGTTCTTGAGCAATCACCGTGACAGGATGGCCATCCTGTCCTTTGGCTCTGGATGCACCTGCACTGACAAGAGCGTCCTGGAGGGAGACCATCTCGTGATGCAACCCCATGCGCTCTTCCAGAGAATCTGGAGCAATTACCTTGATCACGGGGCCAGGCTCATGGTGCAGTCTACCGCAACTCGGTTGTCGCCTAATGAACGTGAGGCTCTGCAGGAAGCTGACCCCTTTGAAGCCTTTCTTTTCGTCTGGACTCGCAAAGTTCTTGAAGCCACAGGACTCAAATAGTTCTTGAGAAGTGAGACTACAAGGTAGGTTGGCGCATGAATAGACGGGTAGTATTGTTTATCAGGTGCTGTGCAAGAGTGAGTAATTATCCAATATCTTATATAAGCTTATTTTGTATTTGGGTTTTTCTTGAGGCTCTGAAACATCTTCATGAACAACCCGTCGTAACATCACCTAGCCCGCCTGTCTGCGCATACATCATCTCAAGTGCAAGGAAATTTTCATTTCTAATGAGTTTCTTTTGTGAACTCTCAACCTCAAGAGCCTGTGGTTTTCCATACGTAGTCATGGTTTATAAACATGATTTGTTCAACAAGGCCTGTGGATGAAGACTGAAACTGGTGGGGAGTGCCACAAGGCCAGCGCCTTTGTATCCTACAAGATAGTTCTTTTCTTCTTTCTTGGTTCCATGGCCATTTTCTGAATTTTTTTTTAAAGAAAAAAGAAAAGGTTCTCACACTATTAGCTCAAACTATGGGGTGCGTGGTCCAGGGGTCAAGAAACCTCTCTACAGCGAGACAAGTTTACCATGAAGAACTCCTAAGAAATGTGTCCACATAATGGCATTGTGATAGTGACAGAAGGTCCATGATCACAGTCTGCATTTGTCTCACGAAAACATAAAAAGAATTTGGACATTTGACACAATGAACAAAGCATCAATCTATATAGTCATAAAACTTCACGGTCTGAGCATCTCACCAAATTATGTAGGCTGCTGAAATATCCTTCATATTTCATACTCGGTCACTCCTCTACGTACACACAACTCTTGGAAATTCAACAACAAAGTTTTTCTACATCTCACATTACCTTGTTCGCTATGGACTTAATTCCTTTCGTCTGAAACACTGGATGCATATATCTAGCAGTATGGGATGCCGCCGTAGAGTCCGGTGCTGCCATTCCTACAGGAGGTTAAATCAGGAATTCAAGGTCTATCAATGGAGTGGCAAGAGAACACCGATATCTTGGGGACGGTCAACGTTGCCAACGCGGTAGTAGGTAAGACGTCGCCATGCCCCTTGTTTATCTCGAGAGTGATATAATTAGATCACATACTGGCTAACCACAAGTGTTTTGTTTGTGGTCGAATGAAAATACTGGTTGATCGGAAGTATGAGACTTCGGATCGTTCCGGTCCTGTTGCCAAAATATATATGTTGAAGCCTTGCGGGAGAAAAAGTTTTCATAGCCAGCCGTCTGCCTCAAGAGCAACTTGTGTAGGAAGCCTCTGGTTGTTTTTTCCTCTGGAAAAATTAAAAAAAAAAAAAAAAGGAAAAAGTAAAGGAAAAAGAACACTTCTTATGATCCGTACAGGGATCGAACCTGTAATCTCCTGATTCGTAGTCAGACGCCTTGCCATTGGGCCAACGGACCGATTGGGATTGTTGAATTTCGACTCAGAATGAATGATTCTTGTTTGCAAAGTGGGTGGAGTCGAGGGTCAGGAGGCCCATTTCCACCAAGACGTGCGTATTATGTATAATGGACATGAAGAAATACTTACGTAATCCCAATGTACTGATCGGGTTCATGCTAAATAAAGTATGGAACAGAAGTTTGGCTCGTTCACTTCTCCATTGCTAAGGCGGAATCTAAAGCCGAATGTTCAAGAAATAACTAAGACGGCTTCCAGTCAGTGTACAAAAGTTTTGTACCGCTCCCCGTTCCTGATTAGGTGCCGACTTGTTTATGTACTAAATAATCTTCCGGGGCGTAACCCTGGGCGTAAGATGACAACAAGATTAAAGAATCGTCTTCCGGTCTGTTCATTTCTCGCTCTTGTCGCCCACGGTCCCTGCAACAGCCTCGGTAGCCAGGCCCTTCTCACCCTTGCGTTCGTCGTGCACACTCTCACTTGTCCTGACTTCTTCTCCCTGGCCCACGACCTCACTAGGCTCGTCAGCCCTCCAAAAGTCCTTCTTGCCTCTCGTCAGCCTCTGCATCCACGGTGGCAATAGTCCGCCTGGGATCTTATACGTCCACTCTTCTTTCTGGTCCTTGTTGGGGGGGACGATGCGTCCGCCCGAGACCTTCTCCAGCACCCAGACCGTCGTGTTGAGTACGATGTAAACGCAGATACCAGCAATGAGACCGTCCGCGATCGAGTAAGAAAAGGGCATCAAGGCGATGGTGACAAAGGCAGGAATGCTGTCGCCAGGGTAGCGCCAGTTAATCTCCGTCACCGAGACGGTCATCATGCTCCCCACGAGGATCAGCACGCAGCCTGTTGCCCAAGGAGGAATGGAAGCGAAGATCGGGGCGAAGAAGATGGAGATAAAAAAACATATCCCGGTCGTCATGGCAGTAATACCCGTCTTCCCGCCTTCACCGATGCCCGCACCACTCTCGACAAAGGCTGTCACCGGAGGGCAGCCGAGAAGAGCACCAATTGAGATGCAAATCGAATCGACCATGTATCTGAAATTCAAACAATGAGCAAACGTTTTTCTGGACCAAACATGGCGGGGAAGGAGGAAACTAAAACTCACGCCATAGTTGAACCCTCGAAATCCTGTGTCACAGGATCGATCAGGTCGGCGTATCTGGCCATCGAGTACAGAGTGCCGGTACAGTCCAGAATATCGACGTAGAGGAACGTAATGAGGGCCAAGCCAAATTGACCGCCATACTGAGCAATGTCCCAATCCTGCACATTCAGGGTCTTCCTGATCGGGTGGAAGGTGACTACCTGCTTGAAAAAGGCAAAGGCATCGTCTCCGGCGGCCGTGTAAGGAAAGTAAGTTACAGAGGTCGTACGAGGCCATGAGATGATCGAGACCAGCGCGATTCCTAGAATAATCGCGCCCTTCACCCGGTAGATCAAGAGAAGGCTTGTCAGAATTCCGCCGCAGAAGATGCCGATCCACATGCTTGGGTTGCGCATCTTGGCCCCGTCAGGACACAAGCCGGTGTCTGGGTCGCGCAAGGCATCCACGCAGCCGGCCAGCTCGGTGGGCGTGTCTGCCGCGCCAACGATGAGACCGATACCCTCCGAGTAGGTCAGACCAATGAGTGTCAGGAACAGGCCGATGCCGACGGAAGTTGCGAGCTTGATGGACCGTGGGATAGCACGCGCGAGCCACTGTCGCATGCCGAAGAGTGCGAGGGCAAAGAAAATCCAGCCCTCAACGAAGATGGCCGCTAATGCAACCTGGTAAGGGACTCCATTTCCAATGACCACAGTGTAGCTGAAGTAGGCATTCAACCCCATGCCAGGGGCAAGTCCGACGGGCCTGCGAAAATGTCAGTCTGGATCAACACTTGCCACCGCCGCCCCGGTGTGTGTGTGTGTGTGTGTGTGTGTGTGTGTGTGTTTGTGAGGAGAAAGCCACTCACAAGTTTGCGAACAAACCCATGCAGAACGAGGACAGCGCAGAGATCGCGGCCGTAGCAGTGACGATGTCTCTCTTGACCTCGTTCACGCACAGCAAGTAATCTTGGTTGTTTGCACACAGTGGATCATCTGCTCCGCCATTGCAGACACATGTGCCGCCAGTATCTGCTACAATACTGGCATTCACAGCTATAATGTAGGCCATGGCGAAGAAGGTGGCCAGGCCAGCGCGAAGCTCAGTGAAGAAGAAAGACCCATTGCGGGCCTTCTTGTGTCCGGAGCCTTCGAGCCTAAACCATCTTCCGATCGGGCTTTGTGCTACCCTCTTATTGATGGTGTGCACCAGAGTCATCTTGTCTCTGCTAGTATCGTTATAGCTGTCAGAGTATCTCCGCTGTTGCCCTTGGGGGCAGTTTTGTCGTCGTCGCTGTTGTTATAATACCACCAAGCAGCGGTCACCAGCGGTAGGAGTGGCCCCCTCGGGCGGCAGTACTAATAGTAATTGGTTAAGTTTGCGCGGGATTGGTAGGCTTGGGAGCTCACAACAAAGAGCCTCAATTAATTCCCAAAGAATTCATGAACAAAAATTCATGAACAGAAAGACTGGGAAATTTCTGGAAGAAGAAGGGGGGGGGGGGTCCTTCAACTCGAGGTTATATTATTTGCCTCTTGTCCGCAATTTTTTAACAGGCGGAAATCTCCAACAGCTCTCGAACTTTTCCATGTTGACCCTAGGTGCTTGGCCCATTGTGCCAAGGCCCCGACCTTATCTCTTCAGGGAATCAGTGTAGGCCGGTTCTTTGAGAGGAGTAAGAGCTACGCCTTTTTTATCTCTCTTGGCAGAATATAAGTGGATGGACCCCGAGGCCAAGACTCGAATATTTCCACCTGATGCGTATGCCTCGGTGATACGCCTCAGTAGTAATAGTGATAAGAATTGATTAGCTCGGGCCTTGTAGTATAAATGATTGACAAATCGACAGATATAACCTTTTATAGGGACTATTAATTATTCACATTTTCCCCCGTCTCTATATGCTACGGAGAGCCGGTAGTAAACACAAATATCAACAATACCACACCTATGCAACTTGAACAAATCACTGATATGCCAAGTGTTGGTAACGATTGTCGGTAGAAATAGCAATAACCTTGAATTGTGGTCAGATCTGAAGCTGAAAGGAGCCAGTATCAATAATACCGCTGTCTGTCCACCCCCCCCCCCCTCCTCCCACGAGCGGACGTCCTATTCGCATCACAAAATAATTCCCGTCTTGGGGCATGAGTGACAACGAGATGCGATTGGACTAAACCGCACCAGGGCTTGCACTGATGACAGACTGTACATCACCAGCCAGCGCCTGCAAGTCTTCCTCGCCCATGATGCCGTCCCAACCGTGTTCCACTAGATATAGTCGGAACTTCTCGTCTCGGTGGCTCAGATCCTCGGCTGTGATCTTGGGCACGAAGATCCACGTCGCCAAGATACCTACCAAACCGGAGACCGCCGCAATGATAAACGTCCACTTCTTCCCAAGCTTGTTCTGGATGGGCGTGAATGCCTCTGTGCCAAGAGCCGCGCCTATCTTGCCACACGCGGCGCTTATCCCGTAGCAAGTTCCACGCACGCTCGTGGCATAGCTCTCGCTCGACATGAGCCCTAGCATATTCCCCGGTCCAAAGTTGCCACTGCTTTGCATCAGGCCGTAGAAGACGACGAACAGCGGGAGGATGTGGATCACCCGGTCGTACGCCAGCCCGATGATGAGTCCAAACACGATGTACCCTGAGAAGCCAATCATCATCATGTTCTTCCGACCGACGCGGTCGCAGAGGAGTGCGCCGAGGAAGATCCCTGGGAGGGCTATCACGCCGAGGAGGAGCTGCCATTCCGCAGTGCGCAGGAGCGTGTCGCCCCCGGTTCCCACGACTGAAGAAATGATGGCTCCGGAGAAGATGCCGTTTGGAAAGGTGACAAAGTCATAGAGGAACCAGGCACCACAAGTCCCAATCAAGGTCTTCCAGTAATACCTGAGCACAAGGCGGTATGGGACCGCGTTCTTTATCGCCCCACGCCGGTAGAGCTTCGAGTTCATCATCTTGAGGCGGAAGTAGAACACCGACAGGGGGAAGATGCAGCCGATGCCAAAACATACCCTCCACACAGTCGACAGATGATTGCCGCCCGCTGCTGAAAGCACGATCAGGAAAACAATCACGGCCAAGGGTCCGCCAAAGGACAATGGCAGGTTTGTCACCAGAATGAACACAGTGCCGCGTCGGTTGCTCGTGAGATGGTGTTCGTTGGCCGCCTCGGAAGCTGAAGTGCTGGACGCCGGATACTCGCCGCCTGTACCAAAGCCTGTGATGCCACGGGCTACAGTGAGCATCCAGAACATGCCACCAATCGTGGTGCCATGTGCTGCAGTTGCCAGAACTCCGCCGACCAAAATTGTCAGAGTGGTCACCACGATTGCCGTCTTGCGGCCCATGTAATCGCAGGTGAAGCCGATGAGGACCTGTCCAATCACCTCTCCCACAAGAAGTGCATCAGACACTTTTGTGCTCACGGCCGAGGTGTACGTGTCGGGGTACTCCTTCTTGAAGAGCACGTTTGACATTGTCATCAAGTTGTTTTGATAACCATCTGAAATTAGAGCCGCGCCAGCACAAAACTATTCCACCGCGTCAGCCATCTTCTAATATTTGGACAGCCATGGGAACTCATCGTGATCAGGGTGAAGGGCTAGGCATCTATTGTAAATACTTACAATGGTAAAGAGATCTGACAGAGATTGTGTTTTGCTCGGCACCACAGGCGAGGCTGTTGTAATCTCAAAATCTTGTGATCCATTGGCCTCGGTTTTCACATGGCTCAGAGGCTGCTCGCCGTCCATTCTGCTCTTCGGACGGGGGGGGGGGGGAAGGTTGTTCTGATTTTTTCTCTCTCTTCCCAAGTTGAGTATAAGATTTTATCTCTGCTTGGCTCCCAAGGCGCAGGGTCAGAACAGGTCTCAATCAGACCAAGCCCTTGAATGCGCGACTGAGGGAGACTTCAGCCGATGATGTATCCGAAATCTTGGACCAGACTCGAATCGATGAGTGAAGAGACAAATAAAAGGCTTTGGTCACCGTAGGGAGTGACGAGGCTTCACGGCTATTTCCGCTGCATCAACGCCCATAGCAATGCAACACTCTCGGTGACCCTTACTACCAATGGGCATAACCCCTTGTAACCTGCATGAGGTTCACGCTAAGGATGCTACAAGGTAAATATTGGTTCGGGGGAACACCTTTATTTGGGATATCAACCTTGTCAGAAATTTGAAGAAAAGAAAATGGGAAGGCTTTTTATCGAGGGGCAGCTCCAGGGGAACGAAAAGAAGGAAGGAGGGCTAGCCGGACCCTAACCGAGATAGCTGAGTGTGTCTTAGTCACCAGTGGCCCAAGGATACGGGCATGATTTGGTTCTTTTTTTATTTTTATTTTTATAAAAATTTAATTCGTTTAAGTCGATTTGTTGCAAGTGTCATCGTACCCCTCCACGTTTGTGCACTCTGCTGTTGCCGTCCCATTCGCTGGTAATACATTAATATTATCCCATTGAAAATTCGAGCATCTCGAGTACGGCGAGCAGGCCAGAGATACTGTGTTGGTCCCTACTGTCTCGTTCATCCAGCCCGTAAAGTTTGTCCACGTCAAGTTCTCAAACGTGAATCCAGTTGCTGGATACTCGCTGCATGATGGCACTCCCCAACCCGCCCAGGCGGTGCACTGCTGAAGGAGCACCGGAGAGGCCGTGATGTTTTCCACGTAGAAATTTTTGAACACTTTGGTATAGTCAGCAACAACCTGGGCTCTGATGAAATAAATGTAATATTGGGGGGGGGGGGGGGGGGTGGAACTCACAAACATTCTTCACCGATCCTGTCCCATTGCCTCCCCCTTGTGGAGGATAGTACGTCGCCTTGCCCATGTATGTTTTCACATATGCCCCGGTGCGGCTTCCTATCAGCTGTTTTTTATTCATTTTTATCAGCGTTACCATGGATAGCAACTGAGACACGTTGTGATCAGAATTCTTACCGAGACATCCTCTACCGTGACATTTTCTACCGCATCAAATACACCCTCGTACTGCCCAAGGCTACCGATGGCAATACCAGCGGTGTTCACACAGGTAAGATTATTAACCTGTATGTTCGTTGACCCTAATTACATGATTGAGTCAGCATGAGATGACAGGGAGAAGTACTGGAAGAATATGGCCGGGTTGTAATAGTTGGAGACTTGCCTGGCTTAACACTGAGGCAATCATCGCCAGAATTGACAAAACTGTTCTATTATTTTTGCGCCTTTTAGTATATGGTTGAGACTCGCCAATACTACAAGACGAATTAACCTACTTGTATCGTGATATTGTCGCAATTTATTGTGTCAAACCCGTCGGTGTTCCCCAGGTTCCCAGGGTTTGCCTGCATCCAAGTCAGCTGGAGGATGGATGTCTACCATTTTATGGGGCGAATACCTACTTGGTAATCATTCGAGGTGCTCGAGATGTAGATGTTTTCTGCCAAAATATTCTTCGACTCTACCATCACGAAGTTCCTGCCATAACATTGTTAGCGGTGCCCGCAGCGGGTGCCAGCCACACAACCTTCGCGTCCAATGATATCACCCGACCACAGACCTACCATTTTCCAGACTGGAGGATCTTGAAATTCTTGGCCACAGCATTGGAGACATTCCGGAGACAAAATGGGATCGGGCGTCCAAAGAGCCCGCCTATCCCCAGAGCCAGGTCATACCACACTTGGCCCTGACCATCGATGACGCCGGTGTCATGACCATCGATGGTGATGTCTTCACCAGAGAACTCCATAGCAATGGATATGTTCTGGAAGTAGTAGTGCGAGCCATGCTGTATCCAGTAGCGAACGTCGGTCGAGAACTGTGACGTTGTCAGAGAATGCCCACCAAGGTCTGGGACCGGAAGCAAATGGGGGACAGCGCGCACAAGAAGGGTGCCTCTCAGGTCCACCTGGACGTTACTGAGGTTGTGAAGCTGCAAGACTGTCTGTATATCGTAGGTGCTGTTCTCTTGGAAGACGATGCGGCCATTCGTGCCGCAATCTTGGAAAGCCTGCCGGATGGCCGGGGCGTCGTCGGTCCCATTTCCACTTGCTGGAATGATGCAAGTGTTATTCCAGGTCTGGGCTGCTGCGAACGGCAGAGCAAACAGTGCAGTGTTGAAAACCTTCATCTTCAAATCAAGAATGATAAATGATTGGAGATGGTCTGGTAACTAGAGTCGAATGCCAACAAGCACCAGTCTGAAGGACTCGTAGGGACGGACGACACAGTGCATTGCTGCTTTATCTATCAAGAATTATTCGGGAAGATCATCAGATCCTACAGCTAAGACCCGCATTGCCCGCTTGTCGAGATGCTGCAGTGTGATTTCGCCATCGCCTGTCACCCGGGCAGCGGCAGATAGCAAAGGAGGGGCACAAGCGAAACCTTGCCAGCCGAGTGGTTTGCAGCGCAATGAGGTCACCTCGCAATTCACTGTACGTCTCGTCCGGCAACTGTCTTGCCTGCAAAGACGATCGGAAATCATGCCATCCAACAGTATTCCTTTTTTGGCCCGGGAAACAAGCAGGTTGTCTGCTGTCCTTGCTGCGGGCATGCCCTGTGCTCGCAGGGGTCCAACATGGGGGAGCAAGCACCCCAATAGTACCGTATGCCGATCGGCAGAGCCCACCCATGTAGATGCAGAGGAGTGAACCTTCGAATTGGTGGAAAGTGAGGTACCTTCTCTGGGTGGTTTTTTTTTCTTGCCGATCCCCCGCATCTTATTTATATTCTTCAGTACTTACAAACCCCCATTGTGTGCGGTACCCGATACGTATGGTTTCAAAATTCGTCGAGGGCTAGTCGATACGGACCTTTCTATCGAGGAGGAACTGTCGTCTATCAAGGAGGGATTGCGAATTCTCCGATGCAGTCTCGGGCTCAGACGTTGCCGAGTGCTTCTTGGTACCGAGCCTTTCGTAAAGTCAGATGTTAGCAGTGAAATTTTCAACTTGTGGAAGAATTTGCGCCCATTGGAACTGCATGAGCAAATGCCAGCTGCTGGTGCACGGTATTGCGATTAGTTCGTGCTAACCACTGTAATACCTCGCCGCTCGGCAATGTGGACGTTGTGGTGCCGGCTGGGTATCTTCGCTGGAGTTCGAGCAACAGGCACTGAGATTATCAGTTGGAGATGTTTTGGGAATGTCCAAGGCATAAAAAAGCAGGAACGGGATAATGGGTAGGTGATTCATTAAGAGCCCTGAAGATTTGAAGAGGCTCTGGGCTTGCCCTACTTATGGTGGTACAAACAGCAAGGGCAAGCAGAGCTTTTGCTTTTTTGCATGACTTCTCCAGAGGGCCAGAGTGTCAGTTTATTGAGATTGGCCCTACCTCTAGAAGGACAGTCAGGTCCGGGACAGCCCTGGAGCAGCCTTGGAGCCCCCCCCCCCCCCCCGGCCCTCGGAGCCCGACTAGAGCCTTCCGGGAGCTCCTCAGCTGTTATATTAGGGTAGTTATGGACTGGTCAGGTTCACGATCTTGCCTGAAAGAATCTCTGGTAGAAATGGAACGACATGCTTAGTAATAACCCTTGACCATGTCGAAGGAGCGTCACTTGCTGATGCCTCTGGGGCATCCTCCTTCCCACAAAATGATCGCGATCTCTGGGATATGGGGGGGAAAAGGTAGCTGATTAGGTACTGGAAGGCGACACCTTTAGTTCTTTCCCACCAGACCCCTACCTCAAGCTCCTTTCTTCATATTGTCTAGCTGCGTGGGGCATAAAGCTCCCTCTTCTTGCTCCAGCTCTCTCCTGCCCTCTCTGCCTTTCCTTCTCTGTCCTTCCCTCCCTCTCCTCTTCTCCAGGTGCCCTGCTCCTTCTTTGTTTATACTTAAAACCAAATGGAGGAAGCTGCTACAGAGATGTTTTCCCTGCTCCTCGACGAGTATATATACCGCCATCCCCCCTCACGACCACCCAGAGCCGGTTTGTGTATCCACGAGAAGGCGTGGTGCTCCTCAAGCCAACTTTTTAGGTAAGTTCATCTCTTCATCTGTTGTACTGCTCGCGTCATGCCCGCCTGAGGCTCTCCGTACTATTCTTCCTCGATTTCTGGTCTCTCCAACACCCTCGCCGTCTGCCTGCCTCCCTCCGTCTTCATCTTCCTCGGCCTCAAGTCTCTCCAATGCCTTCCTCATCTGCCCTCAGCTCGTTCATCCTTCTGCTGAGAAGCTGCCTTGATCGTCCACCTACCTGAGCTAGGACTGGAGCTTCGCACATGATCATTTTCGGTGCAGGCACCCCATCTGTTCCATCTCAGCTAACAGTGGTGGTGTTCCAGCAAGCCGCAAGCTCGAGATATGACGACGCCATCCAAGATGCCGCCGCAAGTGACTGCCGCCGCGGGCTCGTCAAGCAGAAACAGTCTGGTAGTAGTAAGTCTTCTCCCATCTACATGTTACATCCCCTCTTATCTTTAAATGATCTTCGACGGCTGATGCAATGCGGAACAGTGAGTCGAGCCGCCACCTGCCCCAGCAAGGAGGGGCACACAAGTACGTTGTGTCGCCGGACGACGACAAAGACAACAAAGCAGAGGAACTTGATCAGGGCACACATCGTCGATTCGACTAGCAACGGTGCTGAGCAGGCTGGTAAGGTTTCGCACAGGCTCGCTTGACCTCGCCGCCGACCAGCGAGCTTGGCCTTGCCCCATGTTGGGCCCGGAGGAAGGCCCTGTCAAAAGGGAAGAGGATGTACGTATACTTCACACAGCCTCGAGGTTTGGGTTGCATACTTACGCCTCACAGGACAGCGGTGCCGTTGCCTCTCTCTCGGACTAACCAATGGCTTGTCGAGACCACCTCCCCGTCGCTGCGCTCATACGAGTGCAATGCACGCTGGACCGGGCACCTTGCTCGTGGCCTGCCCGGTGCCGGCAAACATCGCCGCTGACCCGATGCCGTCAGATTCCATGCTACTACAGTCTACCACAGCAAGTACGCACACAGCCCAGCTGAACTTCCCTGAATGCCTAGTTCCGATTCTTTACTAACCTTTTTTTCTTGGAGGAGCAGAATGGCGTCAAGCATTCCGGTAAGCATTTGGGCGAGATCGTCGGACGAGCGCTGATGTAGTACGAAATGGGCCCTGTGCGTGGAGAGACTGACATTCTTTTTTTCGTTATAGACGAGGGCCGCTTTGTTTTCCGCGGTGGTTTCAGTCGCACAGCCAAGAGTGGAAGGCCGCGGCCGAGCAAGAGGACGAAGAGCGCCAAGGTGGGAACTCGGGTTTATGCAAGGTCTTCTCGCAGGGCCTCACAAGGTCCGCTGTGAAATGCAAGGTCTTCTCGCAAAGGTACGCTAAACCCACTTTCTCAGTCAGATTTGAAGACTAAGTTCAGTGCCCAGCCCGCTGAAGAGATCAAGCAGACCTGGGGGACCGACTTTGTTCCCCCGGGTCTGCCACAGCGACAGCAGTGCAAGGTCTTCTCACAGCGGACCTGGGGGCCCTGCTTGATTCTCCCGGGTCCGCTGTGAAATGCAAGGTCTTCTCGCAAAGGTCTGCTAAACCCTCTCTATCAAACTTGAAGAGCACAAGACTGACCTCAGCGCCCAGCAGCCCGCCAAAAAGATAAAGCGATGGTCCCACAATCCAGCGATGGTGGTGGCGCTGCCACCGCAGCCGAGCAGTGGTGGTGGCTGGTCGAGACAGTGTTGTGGTGGCCAGTATGATGGTCAGTGTGGTGGTCCTCAGGACATGAAGTGAAGTGGGTCTTGGGTCTTGCTTTCCATCCTGTTCTTGTGCCCGTGTGGCCTTCGTTTGCTGTCCTTTGTTGTACAAGCACGCTTGGGCTGCATGAGCTCTTGCTCATTGCTCTTGTGGCCGATCTTTTCTGTGCGACGGCGCCCTACTTCTGGTGCAACAGGTTGCCATCAAATTGTTATCTCTTCTTCAATTCAAAAAACATTCACCAGCTAAGGGAATTTGTCGACTGATCAGACGGCAGTGTTGTATAGAAACATTTGGAGATAGAAATGCTCAACGATTCCCCGGCTCTCCAGGACAAGAGAGGAAAGCGTCGACTTTGACAATGAGGTTGCTGCCTACCCTGGAGGGAAGGCCATCTAGAATACTTATAGTCATGGAAAATCGACCAAGGCTCTCAAAGATACAACCATTCCCTCTCAGAACGTATATGGGCGGAAGCTTACCATGTCGATAAGCTGGAGCATCTGTGATCACGGAAAGCTTCACTCTTTGGCTCCTTTCCCCATAAATTGCCCCTTCAGGGTCTCGGGACGAGCCGTCAAGGACAGTCAAATCGAGCAGCACACGGGATGCAGGTAATTCTTTCTGAGATAGCCAGGGAATAGGACAATGCCTTTCCTCTTTGTTCATTCTGAGCCCTCCCAAGCAGATCTAGAACACAATCTCTTGACGTGTTCTGCGCTCTGCTGCTGCAGGCTTTTGGGTGACTTTTTTGTTTGCCATCGTGTCTACACCAGAACGCCTGGGTTGACAAGTAATACTTCTCAAGGTCAGTCCTTTCGTGCGAATGCGCCCGAGATCTGGACCAACGATTAAGAAGGGGAAGGAAAGGAGGAGGGAAGGGCGGGGGGGGGGGGGAGGAAAAAAAGAGAGAGTGGAAGGTCATAGGAAAGAGAGGGAACGGGGGTGAGAGGAGGGCTGGTTGGAAGCACAATACCAGTGTATCTACCTA
>JACWST010000281.1:17396-46672 GCA_014850475.1 Cryphonectria naterciae
GGGTGTGCAAGCTCGATACTGGGTACTTCAGCGATAGTTGCGGGAGATCACGAGGGTGGTGGGGCCCCGGGGAGGGGGGGGGGGCTAGACACAGTAGGACCGTGATTTACGTGATCAGACAGACAAGTAATTAAATGAAGTTGAGATATATTTCCTCCTTCTTTTCCCCTTCCTTTGTACTGTAGAACGTACCTGTACGCAGGCATGGGCCTAGCATCTACAATCTGCAGGGTGCCCCAATTGAATCTCAGGCCTGTTTGGGGGGGGGAGGGGGGAGGGGAACAGCCCACTAATCCGTGATGCGGAAAACCCGAAGTGAGTGGATCTTTGCAAACCAGACCAGACAGTGAGCACTAGGAAAACAGCGGGGTGGGGGGGGGGGGGGGAACCGCCGGTGTTTTTCTCGACGCCGTCAAGTGAGAAGCTCAAGGTCCTTTAGAAGGACGTTGATGGTGATTACTACACAGCAAATAAAATCCAGGCTTCAAGCTGACGGGAACCAGGCAACATTCTACGGCGGTCATCATGATCGTGTGGCCGGCGAAGGCTATTGCGATATGGAGGGACTATTACTTACTCTGGTAGATTGGAACCTTGGATTTGGACCCTGCCAAGCAACCTTGAATTGTGGGGGTGGTGAGAATTCAGCGCACCTCAAAGGCCGAGGTTATGCAGTACTTAAGGTATTGTAGGTGAGAGGTGAGTGACCGTGGGCTCAGACGTCGTCCCCCTTGCCGCCCCCTCCCCCCGGCGCTCACATACACACTCCCTCTCTTGTGCCTCGAATTCTGCTTCCCCCTCCCCTCCCCTCCCCCTTTCTTTCTTTCTCTTTCTCTCTCTACCCCTCTCTTCCTTTTCGCTCGCAATAATTCCAACTCGGGTGATTGTAGAGCTTCTGGGTTAGACGTGTGTCAATTAAGGTTCTGACCTTACCCTCAAAACCCAGTAAATGACACAGACAGACCGCATCATGTGCAGAGCGCAGGGTCACATTTTGCACGAAGTCAAATCCTATAGTGGCTATAGTAGCTATAGTGGCTGTGCATCCTTGTGACGGATTGTCTTTCAGAGGAAGGCTTTTTCGTAGACAACACTCCCACGACGGCCATTTCCCCCGAGGATTGGGATTTAGGTCTGACGCACAGATCAGTTGTGTAACCACACAACGAGAACGAGAGAGTCGGCTTAAGATCACATTGCCCCTCCTCCCTCTCTCCCTCTCTCCCTCTTGAAGCCCTGTGACGTAGTTCCTACGTCCCTGCTATGTCTGGATTACTCCGTGGCTAGCGACGCGAACGCCTTCGGAATTCGGCACTCCCTCAGCTTTTCGGGGCCCCCTAATGCAGCCTAGGAAAGAGAAGAAAAAAAAAAAAAAAGAAGGAGGGGGGGGGGAGGGAAAACCCCGCAGGGATGGACTGACCGGGAAAGTCGTTAGGAGATACAGTATTGGAGGGTAGTATCGAGTCGACTGAAGGGGTCCCGAGGGGGTCAAGAGGGACATGGATTACGGAAAATCTGATATATCACAGCACATAGTGTATAGTCCATTGCTGGCAAGTGCGCAACGTCTGCAAGGTTCTGGGGCATTTCTTTTTTCTTCTTCTTCTTCTTCTTCTCAGATTCAGCGTCTTGGCTCCAATGAGCAGAGAGTACCAGATCCCAGAAAAAAAAAATTATGTCTTAGACCCATCTACAAGATCGATCAAGGGCAGCGCAGCGGGTCGATGCAGACAGTGTAACGGGCATGATGGATGTCAAGTCATCCAAGCCACTCCGCGAATGACCTCAATGGGAAAAAGAAAAAAAAAGAGGAAGGGAAAAAAAAGAAAGAAAGACAAAGAAGCGGGAGAAGATCAAAATTTGTCGGGCGTTTTGTGGTACCCCAACTACAAAGGAAGCCCCACGCCGGCTACAGAATACGAAGGAGCCTGTCTGCCCTCCAGGTCGAGGACTGATGTCAGATGTCAGATTTCAGGTATCCAAGGCCGATGGCGATGTCAGCAAGGCTAGTACTGTACTATGTGGTGGTACGGGACAGGGGCCCTGCATGAACCCAGGTGGGATCACCCGCAGCCTCCACAAAACGCACGACAGGGCTCTTCTCTTTTGGCGGAGGTTTTCTCGATCCCTAGAACGCCTATGTGGACTTGGCATCGAGGAATCCGCGGGTGGAACTCTGCTGACCAGGATCAAACGAGGACACGATGGCTCCATACCTCACACAGCAGCCACTTCGGGCCAAAGGGAATGCCATGGATGTACAAAGGACAGCAGGATCTTCATCTCTGGTTTATTTTTATTTTTCTTCCCCTTCCATTCACCAAGAACAATCTATCTTGATCAAGCCTCGTTACTCACGATCCATATTCACTGTTGCCATCCTGTCATTATGCATCTCTCTGTGTCGAGGCCCGTCATGACAGCATCATAGCCTCGTGGCTGATTTGGGCCACCAACCACCTTGACCCGATCTCCAGTTCCGTACTACATGGTAATCCTCTCCTTTCATCCCTCTTTGGGTGCTGATCGTAGCTACCACTCAGCATCTCTTCCGTCCCCTCCAATCTGCCATGTAGTCGGTACCACACCTCGTACTACCATGGTTTTATCCCGAAGTAGTATTCCATCTCATCGTCACCGCCTCACGAATATTCCCAAAGCTAGACCATCTCCTCCCCGTCATCGGAAGAAAGAAGGGGAAAAAAGGGTTCTCGTGTCTTAACGGCAGCTGATACACAGATGGTGTAAGTACGTATCCAGGAAACACTGGAAGCACCAGTGACGATGTTTCCAAATTGCAGCGCCCCCCCGCGACAAAGTACGTTCCTAGTCAAGCGCGCGTTGTCCGTCATAATTATTCGCCACACTTCAGGGTCCACCCCATCAACCACTTTCCCATCATCCTAATCTGACTAAACCCCTTCCAAACCTTGACCCCATCAACTCTGCCCAAAAGGTCCCGGGTACTGCAGCGCCCTTGCTGAGAGGGGGCTGCCGCCCTAGCATTGCATAGCACTGTAGTATTGTGGTGGTAGTACTGCATCTTCAACAGCTCACAGCTTACCAGACAAGGCAGGGGGGACACTCTTGCACACCTTGATGTTGTTGGGCCCCCCCCCCCCTCATACCTGCCTCCTTCCTTGTACTTCAGGCTGGCCTCAGATAATATTGACTGCTACACCCCTCCCTTCTCACCCCCCACACCTTCTCTGTTTTCTCTCACTCTCACCTCTCTCTCACTCTCACGCAGACAGACACACCCACACTTTATCCACACACCCACATAAATCCTCCAAAAAGCCCAGCCCTTGCTTCCACGATATCCTGCGTCTCTCTCTCCTCCAAACCTTACTCAATCAGCTGCATCCCTTCTCTAGAGAGAGAGAGAGGGACCCATGTTCTTTCTTTCTTTTTTTAATCCAACCAACCAAGATTAAGGAGTGGGCTCAAATCTTTTGTCCTAATCTTTGTGAACAAAAAAAAAAAAAACATCAGGGCCCGCATTGATGGAGTATATTCTCTCATCATAACACGCTTGCTTGCGCTTGAGGACGATCTAAGGGCTGGTCCTTGCCCTTGATAAGTTACATCCCGGGTTGGCGTAAGAGCACTCCCGAGTCTATGACACATTCACTCCTCCATTGGAGACTACAACTTTGTCTTCTCTTCATCAACTGTCCCCATTCTCAGAATCTGGTCTCGCCTGTTCCATGCCGCGCGAGCCAGTATTCTGAGACCCCTCCCTCCCCCTGCCCCACACAATCCTGCCCAAAGTCTCAGGTCTCTTTCAGGAGCACACACTTACTTGCTCGTGGAGAAAAAGAAAAGCTCATTGGCAATTCTTACTTGGCGCTAGTTCACGTCGGAAAGACAGAGAGAGGCCTCTGTTTGCATTGTCTTTTTTTTGTGCTTCGTTCTCTCGGGTTCAGCGCAGGGAGGGAGGGAGAAGCGAGCTCCGTCATCTGCTGCTATATTCACCATGGTCAGGTCTAACATTCTGATCTATGTCCTACGACACGACCTTCGCCTGTCTGACAACCCCATCTTTCACCGCCTTGCCTCGCAGGGCGATCATGGTTTCACCCACCTGCTCCCTGTCTATATCTTTCCCGCGCAGCAGATCGAGATCTCGGGTTTCATCAAGGATGGCGGCGGCACTTCTCCCTATCCAGAGGCGAGGAGCACGGTAGGCAAGGTGTGGCGGACTGGTCCCCACCGGGCCAAGTTCATTGCCCAGTCCGTCTGGGACCTGAAGGAGAAGCTGGAGTCTGCCGGGGTGGGGCTCGTGCTGCGTGTCGGAAATCTGAGTGATGTGGTGGCAGATCTGATCACGGGTTTCTCGAACAAGCAGCAGAAGGTCGGCGCTGTCTGGATGACCAAGGAGGAGGGCATCGAGGAGGACAGAGATCAGAAGGCTGTCTCTGCTGTCTGCAAAAAGCACGACGCCGCCTTTGAGCTCTGGGCGGACGAGAAATACTATGTGGACGAGTGAGTATTGCTCCCAAGAAAAGAAGAAAAAAGAGAGAAAAAAGCTAACAAGTCGGTCCAGCCGCGATCTGTTGACCCCCATCAACCAGATACCCGATGTGTTCACCACCTACAGGAAGTCGGTCGAACCATTGAGAAGCCGACCACGTGCTGTTCTGCCGAAGCCTGGCAAGGGCCAGCTTCCACCCCTCCCAGAAGCATCCTGCATACCCCCACAGCAACCTCCCTTCACGATCCCGACAGAATATGCCGAGGTGGAAGAGGCTGTCGTGGCCCCGGTCCGGAACTTCTTGTCGGATATGCCTGCGTTCCCCGAGGGCGCAGAGTCAGCCCACCCCTTCTCCGGCGGCTCGTCCTCGGCGCATGAGAGGCTGCGCCATCTGATCAAGGAGGGTCTGATGTATGATTACAAGGAAACCAGAAACGGCCTCGTTGGTCCCGCCTTCAGCACCAAACTATCCGCCTACCTTGCCCAGGGCAGCATCACCGCCCGGCAGGTCCACCACGAGCTGCTCAAGTACGAAGATGGTACCGATCTGGACTACGAACATGCCAAGGGGTTCAGGCAGGGCGAGAGCGAAGGGACTGCCGCCGTCCGGTTCGAGCTCTTGTGGCGGGACTACATGCGTCTCTGCACGATCAAGTTCCACCACAGGCTCTTTAGAGTCGATGGTTTCCGTGGTCATGATAAAAAGTACGCCTGGGAAGCCGCCACGACGAAGAAACCCAAGTGGAAGACGTCCATCGCAGAAGATGCCCCGGCGGACCAGCAGCCCAGCCCAGACGAGGTCGCCGAGCTCATCAAGCGTTTCAACAACGGGACGACAGGCATGGGACTGATTGATGCGTCACAGCGAGAGCTGCTGCACACAGGCTACACATCGAACCGGGCGCGACAGAATGTGGCGAGTTTTCTCGCCAAGCACCTGGGCATCGACTGGCGCTTTGGGGCCGAGTGGTACGAGATGTTGCTGATCGACTACGACGTGTCCTCGAACTGGGCCAACTGGCAATACGTCGCCGGCGTGGGCAATGACCCCCGAGGCGAGGCGCGCATCTTCAATCCCGTGAAGCAAGCATTTGACTACGACAAGCAGGGCGTATTCGTCAAGACCTGGTGCCCCGAGCTTAAGCCGCTGCAGAAGCTCGAGAACATCTTCCAGGTCTCGACGACATCCTACCAGCACCTGGAAGAGGCTGGCCTGACGGACAACATCATGGTGACCGATCCTGTGAAGCGGATTGAATTCGTCGTGGAGGGCAAGCCCAAGTCGAACAGGCGGCCGTTTCCCCGGGGGCGGGGAGCGAGGCGAGGCTATAACGGCGGTCGTTATATGCATACCAACGACGGTCCGGGAGCGTCCTCTTCGGGGCACCCAGATGGTAGTGAATACAGGGGCTCATCGTACCGAGGACGTGGTGGCGGTTTTGGCATGGGCCCTCGACGAGGTTTCCACAGCGGGCGGGGCCGTGGTTCTTCTTTCTATGGAGGCGGAACAGGAGCAGCATACGTTCCTCCGCCAGTCTATTTCGCCAACCCTCAAGGCCAGATGGGCGCTTCTGGTCAAGGAGCAGGCTATCATATGGCTCCGGGACAGAACAATTATCCGGTCGTCTATCCCAACCTATATGCTGCAGGGCCGCCGCCATCCTGATCCAGGTTGCAGCACTCAGGTCGCAGCACCCTCACGGGGACACATTTTCACAGCAACACCTTGACAAGACTGTTCACGACTTTTTTTTCTTTTTTCCCTTTCTCGTGAATGGTGGGGACCGTTTTTGTCACTAGGAGGGAATATGCCTTCATACCACTTCTGGAATCTCCCAGTCTGCGAGCTACTCTTTTTAACTTATACGAACGCCTCCATTCCATGTTCGGTTTGGGGAGAATTGGAGGTAATGACTGTTGCTGTTGCATAGAATCATGCCGCGTACACGGGATGCGTCGGCATAGCTGACTGTACATATTCTTACCTCTTTGTGGCCTGCCTTGGATATATACGTACGTATTTATTGGTCATAGCGACTCAGCCGGTAATCCGGCTCAGGTACAGTTTCCGAGGGAGGGAGGATGAGGATGTTCATGAAAAAAAGGAAGAAAAACCCGAGAAGAAAAAAAAGAAGAGTTGGAGGCACCGGGCAACAGTGGCCCTTTCCTCCGCTTTATGCTATAATGAATTAATGCTATGGTGATTTCACTCAAGACTCTATTTTCCATGTCATGGTCCGCATGCATGCACGTCTGGACTCTCTATATATGCTCGCCGACCACATCCCCGTACTGACTCTTTGCCATTATGCTCTTCTTGACCTTGTACCCGATAGCAATGTCTAATACTCTATGTAGTCTATACTCTTTTCTTTATCTAACATGACGGGGTGTTCTCTAAATGCAATTGTCGTGAAGCAGTATGTAGACAGATAACCTTCTCGGTCGACAGTCTTCTTGCCCAATACCTCTCCTGCCTTGGCCTCATTGTGGCGCACTGTAGATGATGTCCACGGACCACCACCACACACACACACAAAGGCCCCGTATATGATCAACCCCAATATACTACACCTCCCCCTTCTCCCCCCTCAACGAGGAGATGGAGGAAGCGTCACCGCGCCAGACGCCAACGCCTTCTCCCCACGAGGAATGACAAACAGCGCCCTCCCCCCAACACATTCCTTCCCGTCCATGGTCTCGAGCGAGACATCGACCCAGATCTTCCTCTGCCGCTTTCCGCGCTCCTTGGGCTCAAGCTCGGCGTCCGGAACGGCCCGTGCCCGCGCGACGTAGAACTCGCCCGCCACCGTGGGCCGGCGGTAGTGTAGCTCGAGGTTGGCGGTCAGGACGCCGACGCTCGCGGAACGCAGGGCTGGGTCGGCCAGAGCGCCTCGGGCGGCGTGCTCGTCCAGGATGGTGGCGAGGAGGCCGCCGTGGACCACGCCTGGCCAGCTTGTTGTGGAGGTGCCGAGGTAGAGGATGTTGAGCACGGGGTGCTGCTGCTGCTGCTGCTGCTGCTGCTGGGGAGCAGAGGCCAACGACGAGGAGGGGCTCGGTAGTGGAGGGAGGGTGGGGGCGTCATCGTTATGGAGGAAGATGTGCTGGTAGGCACCGATGCCCGTCGAGGAACCTAGAGGCCCGTTGGTTATGCGGAGAGTGTCATCGGTGGAAGGGATTGCTTGGTAGGCTTCGTGATGGGTCCCTGGGGTTGCAGACAGGCTGAATCAGCACGCGGTCGGAGATACATCTGGGGACTCAGGTCCGAGGAGTGGGAGAGGGGGAGAGGGGGAGAGGGGGAGGAGGGGGGCAAACTTACATGCCGGATCTGCCATGAGCTTCTTCACGAGGGGCAGTGTGAGGGCCCGAGCCCGGATGTCGGCTTTCAGGGCGAGGTCTGCAGGGCTGCCGGCGATGAGTGGCGGCGGGGGGCTGATCACTGCCCTGAGGACGGTGCCAGACAGCCCACCTATGAGAAGTAAGATGACGGCAGAGACCCAGCGCCGGCGGCTACGGCGAGGAGGCTTTGGTGGTGGTGGTGAAGGAGGAGAAGTCGTCTGGCTGCCTGGAGGCGGGACATGCTGGTCCTTTTGGGAAGACAGGTCGGACGTGGTGGTTGAGAAGACTCGGGAAGAACGGATTATCCTTGAGGAGCAGCAGCCAGCAGCAGCAGCATGAGCAGGAGAAAGAGGAGGCGGTGGAGGTGGGAGGCGTATTCTTGATGGGCGCCCATGGTGGTGCTGGTGAAGTGCCAACCTCGTGAGGAGGCGTTGTCGCTGAATCGTGCAGGCTGTCATGGCTGGACTTGTCGCGGATCAATCACAGGACGAGAGGCATTGAGCAGTTTCCTCGATCCTGAGGAGGGGTGGTGACGCCGACGCGTTGTCGGTGAGCTCCTCGGAGCCTTTCTTGGTGATGTCCGGCGCGGCGTCTTGTCCGCAGACCGGAGCCGAAGGTGTGTGATGGACTCGGCCCTCTAAAGGCTCATAACCCTAACCCTCTCGCTGTGCTGGTGCAAGTCAGTTCTGGGGATGACCCCTCCCTTCTCCCCCTCCTTCCTCGTCTCTCGAAAAACTCCTCTTGTCCAAGAATGAGCATCCGTTGGTCCTTCTCTTCTCCAGGAATCCATAACATGTGTTCGTCATGTTCATCAAACAGACTCATTGTTCAGATTTCTCTCGTTTTGTTGCAGAGCAGACACGAAGGCGCCCCCATCTTGTGAACCGTCATGGATCGCATCCTCCCATCTTTTTACTTTGAGACCCCGTTGACTAACCTTGGGGGCAACAGGTGACGGTGTGGAACACTCCATGGAACACAAGCTACTACTCAGAGTCTGCGCATGGCTTGTGGGGGATGTGCTCACATCCTGCTTGTCACAGGGCTATCACAGCCCTTGACGCCCGTCTCACAGGCATAGCGTTCATCGCAGGCCGCGTCCTGCGTCCCCATGCAAGAGCTTTGGAACCGATCTGACTGTCCAGCTAGATTAGCCGTGTTCAATGATTTTGATCACGTCTAAAGAAAACTCTGTACGACGCGGTGCTCCCTCGGTCGGTGGTGGGCCCGTAACATCGCACGACATCCATCATTCCACGAATCTGCTTCTTTGTCAAGTTTTCTAACGTCGTCTCACACCTTTGGATGTTCTTGTCAGCCCTCCGTCAAGTAATACTTTGACCACAAAAAGGATGCCTCCAGCTCGGGGGAGATTCGGGGTCCAGTGCTCGTACGGAGGACCGATGACAGGAGCTAATGAGCCAACACAGAAAGCAGTGTGACGAGTTACGAAATCAGGCAAGAATCTTCGAGTTTGGAACCCTCCCGAGACGGGAAGACTTTGGGCACAGACAGCATCTGTACTAGGAGAGGTTTTGGGCGGGGGAGAGGGGGGGGGGTAAGAATGGCAAGTCACCAGAGCACCCCGCTTCAGAGAGTGTGACTCTCGTGAGTACACACGGACTGTGGGGGTGGTTTTTCGAAACTCACGTGTACTTGGCCCGATAGGTTGCGCATCCATTCAACGTTTGCCGAGTGGCACACCTTCCGTCTTCCTCACCGAAGGCCTGCACAATAGGAAAGGTCAAGCTGGAGCGATTGCACTCTTATCGGGCTTTGAGGTTCACGAGGCAAAAGCTGTGCGACGGGCATGGAAGGACGGACTGTCGCAGAGCAGAGCTTCTCACCGACATATGTGCCGGTAAGAAGAACACAATAGGTTGAAGATATGACAAGAGCAGACTGTGGTGAGCTGTCTGTCCATGCTCGATTGGTACTATAGCTATCAAGAGAAAGTACTATGGCATATGGTCATGTTATTTGTGTGCATCCGGGCGGCCCCCCCCCCCTTTTTTTTTTTTTTTTTTAATCAATCTGATCACAGGTGTAGAGAAGAAGGGGAGGAGGGGGTTTGTTGTTCCCTTTTTTCTTCTTTCTTTCTTTACGTACAGCCAAGCGCACCACCGCGGGACCAGATACGGCCCAGGGCGGTCATGAAGCCGTCGCCACGGTGGGCAGCCATGGTGGTCTTGATGACCTCGAGGGGCTGGCCGAGGGTGGTGACCTCGAACATGTTGAGGCCGGCTCCGAGGAGCAGGTTGGAGAACTTGATGGGCTTTTTCTCCAGCTTCTTCTCCGGGGCCGGAGTCGGCACGGTGGCGACGGCGGACATGACGATGGCGGAAAGTTTGACGGGGGAGGGGGCCCTGACCAAGGGAAGTAGGGTGCTTCTTCGCAGGTGGAGGGGTTTTGTCGATGGCTCTTGTTTCTAGTATTCGCGCACAAGTTAGGGACAGATCTACACAAAATGGAAACGTTCTATACTCTAAATGATGAGCTCTTGGAAGGGGGTTGGATAATACGCACGAAGAGAAGAGGCGACTGTGACAGAGAGGTTCAGGCTCAAGAACGGTTCAGAATTCCTGTTGTCTCACAAGAGAGAAGGAAAAGAAAAAAAGAACGAGGCAGTGCGGGAGATGTCGGTGGATTCGGATTCGGATATCTGGGCGTTGCACATGTCAGTCGGTCGGTAAACAGCAGGTCTTCGGTGATGGTGCCTTTGTCGTCGGAGTTTCCCAAGCAAGCTCCCCAGAGGACCTTCCCCTCCATCGCCCGGTGGAGAGCTTCTCCCCCAAACCCTCCGGAGCCAAACTGGAAGGAAAAACAACAACTATCCATCAGGGAAACTTACCAGATTGATAGTGGACAGACAATCGTTCAATTCTCAGAAGGTTGATAATATTGCAAGGTGGAAGACTAGAGGATACAATGACAAAAAAAGGGATCGAGGATCAGGGGGAGGGTGAGAAAGGGCTTTCAGCTGGAGAACAGCAACAACAGAACAAAAAGCAGGTCCCGATGGCTTCGGGACAATCAGCAATAGGGTAATCGGCTTTCCAGGTGCTCCAAGGTGCTGGGCTCGGGGACCTTGCGGATATACAGGGGACCAGGGAGGGTCCTATGCATGGGGGGCTCAACCTTCCCTGGCGTGCCTGGAACCCCGACTGGTGGGCGGGTTGAACTGCTGAGGGCCCCCCGGCACGCTGGGCTACTTAGTGCAAGACCACTGTGGTACAGCGGTGACAAAGATACGAAGTGCTTTGGGAAAACATAGAATAGCCGTGGTGAGCAGGTGTACCCTTTTCTCGACTGGGGTACCCCCTCTACTGATGGATCTCAACAAAGAGACCTTCCCCGGAGCCGGGACATTTTCCAATGGTTGGGTCACCTTCCCAACGCTCTGGAAGGAACCACAAAAAAGTCTTGGGGCTCCAGCTCGCTTCTCTCGTTCATCCTTCTCAACTCAAATCAGATACGATAGTAGTAGAAGGAGTTCCCCCCTTAGAGCTAGTAGCACCCAGCTCGACGGATGATGGCCATGCTTGAGTTTCCGTTTCATGCAGGCTCAGGATTGGCGACCCTCTAGCTCTAGAGCTCTCTCTCTCGGTCTCAGCCATCAGCCACGGATTATAGGGGATTTGTACAGATCCTGTAAATCAGCAACAGACGAGGTCTCGAAGGATTGATTGGATTCCCTCCTTTGCGCAGACCAGACGCCCATTCTCGTGTTTTTTGTTTTTTTGTTTTTGGTTTGGTTTTATTTCTCAGTCAGATCTTACATTTTATTTTATTTTTTTTCCTTCTCCCCTGGGATACAAGAGTTCCATAATGTACAAGCGCCACGAGTGACGGGGTATTTCGCTCTCCATCAGGTCTAACCTCCCCACCAGTCGCGCACCTGTAAATTTTTCCTAGCATCCCTCAAATCAAAAACAAAGTCTATCCGATTCGTCCTTCATCCCCCTGTGTGCTGTGTGTGCTGTGTAGTAGAGACGTTCTTTTGTCTTAAACTGAAAAAATGCCAGTATATCTTCTCTCGTCTCCAGAAACTTTCTTCGCAGTCGGCTTAGAGCTTCTTGCAAATCTCGATCCACTTCTCGGTGGAGAAGGACTTGGGCCTGGAAGGTCACCTCTCGTCAGCAGGCTAGATACGGTAGCAGGAGCGCGCAGCCCCTCGGGGAAAGGGGAAGAAAAAAAAGGCTATACGAAGCTTACCTCTCGATGGGGGCGCCGACGGCGCGGTCGATGATCAGCTGAGGCAGGACACCGATGGCGCGGGACACGCCGAACAGGACAGTGTAGTAGTTGGCCTCGGTCAGACCGTAGTACTGGAGCAGGACACCGGAGTGGGCATCGACGTTGGGGTAGGGGTTCTTGGTCTTGCCGTGCTCAGTCAGGACGCCGGGGGCGATCTTGTACACCTGGCTGACCAGCTGGAACATGGGGTCCTCGGGCATCTTCTCCTGGGCGAACTTGCGCTGCGCCATGTAGCGGGGGTCGGTCTTGCGGAGCACAGCGTGGCCGTAGCCGGGGACGACACGGCCAGCGTTCAGGGTGGACCACAGGTAGTCGGTGATGGCCTTGTCGCTCAGGTCGTCACCAACAGCCTTCTTCATCTCGGTGAGCCAGTTCAGCACCTCCTGGTTAGCCAGGCCGTGCAGGGGACCGGCCAGGCCCTGGAGACCGGCGGAGACAGACAGGAAGGGGGAGCTGAGGGCGCTGCCGACCAGGTGGGTGGTGTGGGCGCTGACGTTGCCGCCCTCGTGGTCGGTGTGGATGGTCAGGTACAGACGCAGCAGCTCGATGAAGTCGGTGTTGTTGCCGAAGCCCAGCTGGTTGGCGAAGTTGAACGAGTAGTCCTTGTCCTTCTGGACGGGGGCGACCTTGCCGCCCTTGAAGACGTTCTGGTAGATGCGGGCGGCGATGGTGGGCAGCTTGGCGATCAGGTCCATCGAGTCCTCAAAGGTGTGGCTCCAGTACTCCTTCTTGTTCATGCCCTTGGCGTAGGCCTTGGCGAACGACGAGGTGTGCTCGAGGGCGGTGACGGCGAGGGAGAACTGGGCCATGGGGTGCAGGTCCGAGGGGCAGCGGTCGATGAGCTCCTCGACAAACTTGGGCACATCGGAGCGGGCAGCCCACTCCGCGGACAGGTCGCGGACCTGCTGCTCGGAGGGGACCTCGCCGGTCAGGAGGAGCCAGAAGAGACCTGACCAACCATTCACATCAGCACGACGCGCGCAGCACAGCAGCGGGATGTTGTAGTCCGCCTCCAACGAGACTGTAACTTACCCTCAGGCAGAGGCTCCTTGCCACCGGGAGCCTTGGGGAGCAGCTCCTGGCACTCGGGGATGGTCTTGCCACGGAAGCGGATGCCCTCCTCAGAGTCGAGGACGGAACCCTCCCAGACCAGGCACTTGATGCCACGGGCACCACCGTAGACCTGGTCCAGGGTCACCTTGTCGACAACCTTGGAGCCATTCTCCCTAGAATCCGGAGCTCAAGTCAGCCACATCGTCTCCGGCTCAGGGGGTGGTGTGTATATATATATATATATATGTATACGTAGGCAATGATCGTTACTAACTTGCGGAGGGCCTTGATCTCCTCGATCTTCTCGGGCAGAAGCTCGGCGAAACGCTCCTTCAGGGTCTAGTAGGCGGTAGAGGTGTCAGCGGCAAGGCGGATCAAAAGAGCCAGCAGCACGGGTCGGTTCGGTCGGGGGCATACCTGTGTCTTCGCGCTGTAGCAGCGGATGGTGTTGAAGGAGGTAGATCGGAAGGCAGAGGTCCTCAGAGAGGTCCTCAGAGCGGAAGAGCCGAGGCGCATAGCAGAAGCCATCTTGAAGGCAGACGGGGCTGTTCTGGGATGTGGAAAGAAAAGACGAGGGAGCAGAAAAAGGAAGTGAAGGGGGGAGATGGAGGGAAAAAACGCTGCGAGATAGAAGGACGAGCAGATAGAAATTCGGCCGGAGGGAAAAAAGAGATCGGTACCAGGCAGGGCAGCTCGGACAAAAAAGCGCGAATTTTGATGGCCGTGGGCGCCTTCCGGGGTGCGACGAAAAGGATACGACGAGGGTAGCCGAATCTGGATCCCTCTACACAATCCCTGCCCCAGGTTTCCAGGTTCCCGCTACAAAACAGAGCAGAACCACCAACCTTTCACATTGATGGTAGACACCTCAGATTGCAATGAGCCCTGGCTGAGAGGACAGATCAATTCATCATTCTGGGAGAGAAGGCTACACTGGATTGCCTCCAGGGCATACGCGCTATGTACGAATGTATGGATGTATATTGTACCTTCATGTACTATGTACATACGGCGAGTACTAGTAAATGCCCTTGAGTCGGGTTAAAAAAAAAAAAAGCATCCCCCAAAGCCCCCCCCCCCCCCCACGCCCCAGCTTTGACGTCAGAGGATACGCTGGTAGCTAGCTGCAACAGCTCCAACACTCCGAACACGCACATTGCGCTCCATTGACGCCCACAGGGGCAGTGGCGTTCGCACAGACGATAATTTCTGCCACATGGTACGAGACAGGTACTGATCTGAGGCCAAATTATACATTATGTTCGTATCATCAACTCCCAATCCAACCCAACTTCTTCACATTGTCGTGCTCTGCGACGTGAGGTCCTGTGTGACAAGATGAGGAGAGAAGAGAACACAGCAGGGGGGAGGGGGGCCGAGGTTGCCCGGTCCAAGTAGCCAGCCAACCAAACAGCTCTCTGACAGGAGGGTTGCGTAGCCTCCTCCGCTCCAGACCAGCAAGTTGGAACGTTTCGGCTCGCGACTCGCTTTTCATCTAACCCCCGGCCCACCAGATAGCATGTATCATTTCTTTTTTCTCTTCTTCTTCTTCTTCTTCTTCTTCTTCTTCTCATCTCTTCTCCGACTCTGAAACTTGTAAAGGGAAAGAATCATAGCCAGAGATCTTCAAGAAGAAGAGAAAAGAGAGGGGGGGGGGAAGGACACATGTACATAGAGGTCGGAGTGGAAGGCAATTTAGGATGAAGACAGAACACCCAGATGAGGGCCGGCAGCAGTGGTTGGCAAATAGAGTGTACCTCAGTAATGATGTACTCTGCTACATTCTGACTGGCTACTTATACTTACTGTTAGTGAATGTTCCAGATTTTCCTGCCCACGTGCTACTGTTCTGCAGCTGCTGTGCGAGCCTACTGACACTGCCACTGCCACTGCCGGGCACGCTAACCTCACTAGCCCCCCCCTCTTCGCATCAAGCACTGGCCAGTCACCTACCCTACCACCTACCAGAGTTTTTGGCCCCCCCCCCCGGTGCCCACCCTCATCTGCGCCTGCCGTTCGATAAAAACCCCCATCATCTGCCACCTCCAATTTTTCTAATCTCTCTCTTCTACCATCCAAAACAACTCAAACAACACCTTGGCAGTAACACGGCCGGCCACCCGTGTTAAATTCCATCGAGAATCCATCCACCCGACTTGATTTTCATCAAATTCGCAGTAGTCCCGGCATCCTCTGGCCCGCATTCAACCACCTGCAGATTGATCTGGAAGTTTTCTTTGCCCCAGACAGTGCTGCGCCACCTCGAAGAGAAAAACAGAAGAAAAAGACGCGTCCAGTCAAAGACCCTCCCCCCCCAAAAAAAAAAAAAAAAGACGTCGGCCCAACTCTAGAAACTTTTGCCTGCCTCTCGCAGTAAACAAGCACCCTCCAGATCTAGGCTGTGCCGTTTTGACCATCGTACATCACCGTACTGTCTCTGGATCATCTGGTCCTTGACTCTCTCTTTTTTTCTCGCGCAAAGCGTCGCGTACACTGGCCCTCCTTTCCTTTTGAGAATCAGGTGCCAGAGAGCGAAGAGGGTCTTGCCTCCGTACCGTCGTCGCAGTGCCTCTGTAGCCAACACTTTTTTCCCAAGGTCGTCAGATCTGGCGTCAGAGGAGGGGGGGATTTTGAAAGGGTTTGGGACAAGGCGCACGGGCATACACACACGTTTCTTGGTTGCAAATTTGATTCCTACCAAGCCGCGTCCTCGTCCTCCACAGGGGCTCCCCGCTGTTGTTCTCTGCCTCGCAACAGGTGCTAGACAACACCCCAAAGACACGAAGCTGGTAGAGCGTTGATCGCCGTTTCGACAAGTAGTTGTGTGTGGCCTCTCTTTGGCTGTCGACCCAACCCAGGTCCATCACCATGTCGTCTGCCGTAGCAGATCTGGAGACCAACCTCCTGGCAATGCTTGCCCTCAAGCCTCCTGGGGTCTCAGGCTCTAGGATCAGCGCCATCACTGCGCTCTGCATTGCCAACGTTCAGGTACGGAAATGATGATGCCCTTCCTTGCTCACCAGAAAGAACAGCAGCACAAGCCACGCCGATACCGTCACGTATGGCGGCGCACTCCCTTTATTCCCCCCACCCCCCGTCTTTCCCTCCCCATTCATTCCTCCACGCCACCACCACCAATCATCGTCGTGTACTCCCTCTCTCTCTATTTAATTTGCCCTTTGTATACTGACTTGCAGCCCTTTTATGATTTCAGTCCGAGTCTGTTCTCATCCAGAAGATATTCACCCACTTCAAGAAGGCCCCTGGTACCCATAAACTTGGTGTGCTCTACGTTGTAGACTCTGTAACCCGCAAGTGGCTCGAGCAGGCCAAGCAGCAGGGTCAGCCTGTCAACAGTGCTGCTCCAGATGGCACATTTGCTGCCGGCGTGAACAGGGTGACTGAGCTGATGCCTGTCCTGATGAACGACATCATCTCTTCCGCTCCTCAGGACCAAAAGGTATGTCGAAACACGTCGTACCCCCATAGCAGGAAATACCACCAGCCTCAAGACAGATCCTCCTCTAGTGAGACCATCTGGACTACTTGTCACTGCTGGTCTAGTAATGCTCTCGTAAGGCTTTCGTGGACAGTAACTCACTCACTTTTTCTTTCTTTTCTTCCTTCCCATGTAGGACAAGATTAAGAAGCTCGTCGACATCTGGGAAAAGGGCCAAACCTTTCCTGCTGCCATGACTGAGGGGTTCAGACAGAAACTCAGCCGTAAGTGCCCCACCACCACCCCCCAACCACCCAATAAGCCTCCAGATATCCCCGGAGGTGGCTGTTGCAGCATCACATTGAGTACCTGCAGAGGACCTGCAGAGGAGACTCACAGTTTAGACGACAAGCAGCAGGATCTAACTGGTGAAATTTTTTGTTCTTTTTTGCAGAAACATCTACCACCCCTCCAGGCAGCCCACCTCCCAATGTGCTGGCATCTCTCAACAACAATAACAATGCTCAGCCTCAGCCAACCCCAGCACCACCAGTCCTCCCACCCAACATTGTCGAGACTCTTGCTACTATCAAGAACATTGCCCAGCAGCAGAACCAGAACAAGGCAGCCCAGAGCAGTGCTGCCCCAGCAGCTCCCACACCTGCCCCAGTATCTGCTCCTTACACTACTTCTGGTCTTCCTAATAACCTCACAGCCTCATCTTTCATGAATCCTGCTCAGCCAGGCCTAGGTTTGCCCTTCTTGCAGCAGCAGCAGCAGCAGCAGCAGCAGCACACACCACAGCCTGCTGTGCCCCCCATGGGCACATCTGCCCCTCCTTTTATGCCGCCCCAGACCCAGCCCACAGCTATGCCCAACTTTAACAACGCCCACGGTGGTGTAGCTGCCATGGGCAATGGAATGACAGGCAACAATGTTGCACCAGCGGCCCCTGCTGCTGGCGGTGACCCGACGGCGCTGCAGGTAGCGCTGATCCAGCAGCTGATCCAGAAGGGCCTCCCACCTGAGCAGATTGCTGCCGTGGTGAAGGCTCTTGCCGGCAACAACGGCGCCGCTCCGGCTGCACCACCTCAGGTAGCGCCGCCCACCCAGGGCGGGTACCCGATGGCTCCCAGCGGCAGCGGCAGTGGTTGGGCTCCTCCGAGGCCTGATGACCGTGCTATGAGATCTCCTACCGGTGGAGCGCGTGGTAGGTCGCGCTCGCGCTCCCCAGGACGTCGCTGGGATCACCGTGACTCTCCTCGTGGTCGTGATGACCGTCGTTTTGGCGACCATGGCCGTAACTCTCCACCGCGTGATCGCTATGACGATCGGGACCGGGGTGCTCGCTCATACCGGCAGCGCTCGCCGACTGGTGGACGCCGTGGCTCGAGCCCGCGGCGCAGTGGTGGCGGTAGTGGTGGTGAGATCCCTCCTCCCTCGCAGCAGGACAAGTTTGTGCAGTTTGAGCCGTCCCTCCCCAATAACCACATCAAGGTGCTGAGCCGTACGCTGTTCGTGGGTGGGGTGACATGCCCCGAGAGTGAGCTGCGCAGCATCTTCAACCGCTTCGGTTCCGTCCAGACGTGTATTGTCAATAAAGAGAAGCGCCACGCGTTCGTCAAGATGTACACCCGTAAGGATGCTGTCAATGCGAAGGAGGCCATGGAGGACGGCCGCAGCCCGGACGCCCAGCTCCGTACGAGATGGGGCGTCGGGTTCGGGCCCAGGGACTGCAGCGACTACCAGACGGGCATCAGCGTAATCCCCATCCACAAGCTGACCGACGCGGACCGAAAGTGGATGCTCACGGCGCCGTACGGCGGCAGCGGGGGCCAGCCCATCACCCATGGCATGGTCGTCGAGGAGCCAGACATCGAGATCGGCGCCGGTGTGTCGTCCAAGGCCATCTCCCGCCGTATGCAGACCGACAAGGGCGGCAGCCACGGCCCCAAGTCGACGCACCATAATGACGATCGGAATGATCGCCGACACGGCAGACGTGGTGGGGGCGGTCGGGAACACCACGCTCACCGTCGCGACGACGATCGGCCCAACAACAACGCCGGCAACCCAAATGAAGAGCCCATCGTGCCAGGTTTTGGATACGGTATCTCTACCAACCAGCAGGGCATGCCTGTCTTCCCTCCTGGCTTTACCTTCCCGGCAATGGGGTCTGATGCCATCAACAATCCTCCGTATTAAGAAAGAAAGAAAAAAAAGTTCACATGCAAACCAACCAACCACCTTGCAGGGGTCAGATGCCTCTTCCTTCCCGAGAGACACCACGGATGAGTATGCAATGCTCGTTAGCCGACTAAGTACCCAGTTGGTTGGCTGGCTGTCTTGTCTGTCTTGGAAGCATGCTCGAGGTGCTGTGCCGTGCGTGGTCGGTCCGAGCTCTCCAAAAGCTCCGGCCTTTAGGGTGCAGATCTTTGGAGATCAACTATGACAAATCAGTCCATGATGATTACCTCCGAGGATATCATCGTCTTCAAAACTGGTAAGAAATGCCCACCCAACTACAACTTAAGCAGTAATGAACTAACACAAAGGTATATATAGCTCTTTTGATTGTTTGATAATGGGGCAATCACTGCCACCGCATATAATCTCTGGATGGATGGAAATGGAGTTGGGGGGGGGGGGGATGCGATGTCTTTTCTGGCGGGTGGATCGTCTTTTCACTGCTGCCCGAGTCACTTTCATGAGACCCAATAAGCATGGCGTGGAGTTTTTCATGAGGTGAACCAGTGATTGCATTTTTCCCTTTTACGGCCGAGCAATTTCCTGCTGTTTTCATTTTCAGCTTTGGGGAAGGAAATGGAATTCTAGTGGTGGGGAAGCTTGGGAAGGCGAAGTTTGCTGACGACGACGCGATGGATGCAGTGCGGGAAAGGATACCTACTTCTGAATGGCATAAATAAGCAAGCTTGTATAATTTATTTGTATTACAACGTCTCTTGAATTTCTACCTGAGTGATTCCATCCATTGATTTCATGAAAGGAGTGGATCATCCACGGTCGGCGTTGTAGTGGATGATAGATGGCCCTGAAGCGGTTGGTCCCCCTAGCCCTGCCAGAGTAGTAGAGTGCCCGTCGATTCTTCCCTTGCTGGACCCCAAAGTAAGCACCAAAGGACATGTCACTGCTCAACTGTTTCTTCCTCTGTTCGCAGGTATAATTACCGTGCAATTACAGTGCAGTCCCCCCCCCCCCGGGCCCTGGCCATCATCATCATCATCATCACCTCTTTGAAAGGTGCCTACGCCCATAATTTCTACAAAAAAAAAAAAAACTGGGCGGTAATGATTTCACATTTGGTTCGAGGAGGACACCCGCATGAGCCACAAGAGAGATTCCGTAAGTAAGCACCCATCTAGTCAATAGAGAGGAGGGGGGAAGGGGGGGTGGAACGCACGACCGCTTCCATCTGCCTGTCCACAGCTACGGGTAATTATTGGTTAGGGGGCGGGTTCTCTCGGCTCACGCACACAACTTCGATAGACTCATCTGCATACTTGGCCATATCACTGCATTGAAAAGACCGGAGATTGATTCATAGTATAGCCGGATGAGGTTCAAGAGATGGTATTCTTAAATTAATTCCCTCCTGTCCATGTTCCTGGATAAATACATACAATTGCCGCGGGGAGAGAAAGAACCTGCGGGGCCGGAGTCATTAGATGTGTGTGCCCTTTGCTGGATTCCTGATGTCTGCTTACTTTACTTAGCTAGGGAGAGAGGACCTGTAGAAGTTGTGGCAGGGTCAGAAAAGAGAAAGAGTGTGTGTGTCAGATTGTCTGATTTATTGACAGTCTACCTAGAATATATGCCGCCAATTCATAAGCTCTGTCACCGATGCCCAGATGTCCTCGAACATAAGTTTCACCATCCAGAGCCTCGAACTGGAGACGGTGCGTGATAGCGGCGAGGGAGGCTGCCGAGAACACATGAACCACCTTCTTACTCATTCCTCCCGTAGTGATTGCCTCGCTGCGTCGTTCTTTTGTTGTTGTTATTGTTGTTATTGTTGTCTTTCTTCGTCTTTGTCGTTGCCGTCTCTGTCCACGTCGACAGTCCCGGTTTGATGGATGAACTGGCAATGTTCCTTTGGGCTCTCGGGTATAATCGCGGAGCGCAGAGGCCAGCATCAGGACGGCGTGACGGGCAGACCTTCGATGGCTGGAATGTGTGTTGAGGTCGGGAAATCCCAAACCAAGTATGAACATAGCTGATGATCATAACGGTCATCGAAGCCGTCTGGGTTATAGAACCGATATGGAGGCTGTTAACACGCGGGGGGTTGGACCTCGTCACCTGCGGACTCCAACCCGCCCATCTCGCTGGTTTGCTGGCTCATCGTTCCTTGGGTTGGTTGTGGAAGAATTCCATTTTGGATGGCTGGTTGTTGGTGAGAGCCAGAAGCAACGTTCAGCTCGGAAGTTGCTTGGCGTGCGTGATCTGAGGACCCTGGAGCGTCCAAGTCGGCTGCTGAAGTTGCAGCATCTTGACTTTCGACATTGGACGCCGGAGTCTCCTGGCCCGTGGGCTCAGCTTCGGCCACAGCTCATTATGGCCTCCTCTGCGGGGGAATTTGGGTCCTGGCGAGATCTCTTGACACCTTGGCGCCTCAAAGACCCTCAATACAAAGTCTGAGAGGACGTCTTGGTTGCGCTCCTGGAATATGGGCCGCCCGGCAGTTACCAGGCGGCCAGGAGACTGAGTTTGGCCCCGCAGAGGGACCAGCTGCGCCAATAACCCTCCGCCGTCGCTCGGCTTGCTGGCGCCGAAGAATGTTTCTCCAATCGCCATCTTCTCCTTGTCCGTGTTGACTGCTCATCCCGAGCGGCTTAAGTGGGGGGAGGGGTTGATGACGAAGGGGCAGGCGGCGAAGGAGCGGGCGGCAGAGACTCTGATCCAGCCATCTGGTTATTGTTCTCCATTCTTTCCCTTTAGAGTATTCAACAAGGCTGTTTGTTAAACTGGTTAGACATATGTCCTTTAACGATGAAGGAAAATATATACAAGATCAGATCTTACCTTGGTTGATAGCGCCCATTACCACATGATATGACAGTCTGCATTACGACTGTGGATGTGGATGTGTGTTGGGGAGGAGGTGCTGCAGTGCATTGATATATATATCCTCACCACATGCAGAGACATCATTGCGTCTGTGGTATAGCTGCTGTCCGAGATCCATGAAACAATACACATTGTGCATTGTGGCGGTCATGGTCGACAGCGTCGATGGGCTTGGCAGCAGGGTGCAAGAATTGTGAGCGCTGCCCATTTTGAAGAATGATGGTCTATATGGTGTGATGGTATTGCTGCTGCTGTTGCTGCTGGTGCTGCTGGTGGTATTGCTGGCCCTGCTGCGGCGCCTGCTGGAGTGGCTGTGGCAAGGCAAGAAGCGCTCAATACTGTGTTGAGAATGCAAGCCAGCAGGCTGGTCATACACCGAATAGCAGGCTGCTGCAGTGGAATATCTTGCCACCAAGGGCATGTAAGAATACTGCAACAGCCTGGGTGATGTGCCTCAGCCACCCCAGCAGCGCAGATGATTGGGTAGAGTCTGTTGTGGTGGACTGGGTAAGAAGAACAGGAGGGAAAAAGAGTCGACAGAATAGCAGGGCCGACGTCGTTGTTATATAGTTTTACGACGTTGCGATAAGAGCTATCAACACCTATCGACACACCTGCCTGGAATGTTCGATACCCTTCACGTAGCAAATATGTGACAGTAAAGTGGGAAGCAAAACCTTGGACGGAAAATATCACCAGCATACTTCACATTCTGACTGTCATCTGTGGATACTCTCCAAAAAGAGACAATGGGAAGAACAATGGGCAGGATCATTCACAGCTTAGAATAGGCTATGGTGACTGACTCTTGGTAGGTCATTGAAGGGTTGTGTCTTGTGTGACCATTCGACGCTGATTACGAATCATCTCTGCCAAAGTGAAGCAGTCCTTGGTTATTCACTCGCCTGTAGAGCATCTGTCACCAGGAACAGTGACAGAGTCTTCACTTCTCTGTCTTGTTGGTGTAGTGACTGCTAGGTAGCAAATTCAAGGCTTTGAGGGTGATACATGGTGAGGTCACACCCACTTAGACACTTGAAGATGAACTACGTTTTTGTGAATGGTTGTCCATGTTAACTGATAGAGGGAGAGGGAGGGGGTGTGTATCTGACTGCGTATTCAATAGTGAGTCTAACTCATCATCTTGGTGTCTCATTTTCCGCCTGATTAGGGGACATCACTGCCTGCTGGTGTAGTGCAGAATGACTGAGCCTCGGTGATAATAGAGTGGATATCAAGTGCTTCAAGAGAGTTGAACAAAGCAAATTGGAGACGGATCCCGTCAGATGTGACTGTCAAACCAGACTGAATTCTGTTTGCTCAACCAAGGTCCGACTTGCTGGTGGTTGAACAGCAGCTTGTCGTAACAGAGACCAGAGGTGCCTCTTGCACTCGGTCAAGGGACCATGGAAGCTGACTGAGCAGCTGTAATACCAAGTATGTACTTGAAAATCACATCGACACTATACAGAACACACTCTCTCTGGTCAGCATATGTCTTGGAGTGCCTTGCATAGTTCCACCTGAAGGATGAATGGGTACAAGTTTTGTCGAGTGTTCACTGATGGTGAAATCTGGCTCCCAGAGTTGTTGGAACCTCAGACTCCTTGTGTCTGTGGCTACAAGTTGTTGCCATGTGTGCATCTTGACACCATGAAGATCAAGGGGTTCCTATGCCAGGCATTGCTTCGTCTGGTGGTGATATCCAGAGCAGCATTTATAAGGTAGAAGAGAAGCAAGGATGAGATTTGTTCCAGTTCCACTAAAATGAGTGCATAACCGTCCAGGTCTGAGAAGACTGCTCTTGCAGACCTACAGCCACCCACCCACTCACATCCTGTGTCCATAGCCTCCATAGAGTGCTCGTGTACGTATGTACGTACGTACGTACATTCGTGCACGTACAGAAAAAAGAAAAAAGGCACTTGGACCAGCACACGAACAGTCCGTAACGACACCCACCCCCCGAAAGATGTCGTCATGCCGGAGAATTCATGAGAATTTCCCCAGATGAAGCATTTCGGTACGTCGTACCGAGAAGATTGACATGAGGGGAAAGAGAGATAAGCCAATGTAATGAAGGCCCACGAGGGTTTCCTTGTGTGGAGGCACAGAGACTTGTCCTCCTCCTCCGCAGTGCCGTGCCTCGTTCCCACTATCAGGACGACAACAACCACCACCTTATCTTCAGCTTTGGCACTGCTGCGATGGCCATATAATTACACCACAAGCACTACTTGCGATGTCGTCAAGAAGCACCTCCAAGCTGAGCTAAGCGGCCCCTACCCTCCCATCCCAAAGAGCTCAGCTCCTGAAACATCTACTGCCGCAGACATGCCAGGCTCATCCCCAGAGACCACGCGACCTGGCAACAAAATATGATCTCATAACCTGGGTCCCCCCCTCGGCCCCACGGGATAAACAAAACAAACCACAGTCAACTGTGTTCGTCTCAAACATGCAGAGCCGGGGGGAGAGAAAGAGAGAGAGAGAGAGAGGAAAAAAGGGGGGAAAGACACGATTTTTGTTCCGATCAATTGAAACAAAAACGTTGAAGCTGGCGGGTCTCAAAGACGCCAGCGGCAGAGACGTCGGGTTTCATGCAAGGCTGAGACCTTTGGCAACCTGCAGATCGCCACGCAAGGCTGTGTGTGTAAGTTTGAGGGGGACCATGACCTTGGCCGCTTCATTACAGCAAAGATTGATAGGTAAGTAAGTTGGCAGAAATGATAAGGGGAAATGGAGAAGAACAGAGAAGAAAAGAGAAGAAAGAAAAGCCGTATGTGTTTCGATCAATGTGCCATTGCAAAAGGAGTCAAAGCCATGACGTGCGTTTGCAACTTGACTTGAAACGATGTACTGTACGCAGGATTTAGGTTTTGGCGACAGTGTTCGTATGCCAGCCAGCCAGCCAGCCACCGGATTCCTGAGAAAGAATAATTTTCCTCCTTCCCCTTCCCTACCATCCTCCCCCCCCCCCCTGACGAGACCTTGGCTGTCATTATCGAGGGCAGATCACGGCTGGGACGGCTGGGAGGTCTGTTGAGGGCCCAGAGCGCCCAAGCACGAGCACATGAACCATAATAACCACGGTTTAAGGTTTTATTGAACGGACGGCGGTTTCATCTGCGGGCGCGGCCCTTGTCAATCATCCGGGCGCACGGCGCATCAGGTTGCATGCATCCTTTTGAAGAGCGGGCGGTTATACTATAGCAGACGACGTATCGATGTACTATATAGCACGTTCCCGATGTGTTTGTGCTTTAGGAAGATCTATCACCTATCGCGGCGGTATTTGCTTTTTTTTTTTTTTTTTTTTTTTTTTTTTTTTTTTTTTTTTTTTTTTTTTGCTTTGGCTCCATGAGGAAGAAAAAGCGAGGCAAGACGTTTCGCGTGCGTCCAGGTTGATCTTTTCAGCTTAGAACCCCAGGAGGGGGGGGGGAGATTTTACAATGATCGTATAGCCAACACACAACGTCCTCACGAGACGATGACATCAAAGAAAACAAACAATAGCAAGCTGGGCGCAATTTCTCCGTGCAGGATTTTTTAGCGAGTCCACCGTTGCAAGTTTGCAGCCTCCCGGAAATGAGGATGGATATGAGACAGACGTCCAGCCACGGCCATTTCTTCCAGTAGGCGCCCCCCCCCCCCCCGGGTCCCCTGACAATGGAAGAGCAACGGTGTGAGGAAACCTTCTGGTCAGTAAAAGGACCACATAGTAGCTGCTCCAGTCCCGGAAATGTTCCTGGCGATGGTCCCGGGGGGTGGGATCATGCACACAGTACGCAGCGGCTCCATACTTTTAATGGTCATGAAGTAGTACTGCGGTATAGTGCTTGCAAGTTAAGATGGTTCCCCTTCCCCCCCCCCCCCCCGTGGAGACGTTGGGAAATGGCCAAAGTGCCCAGTTTTGCTGCTGGTGCCATCCCAATTCCCACCAGGCGAACAAGGAAAACCCGCAATTTCAGGCCCTCCAGGTAGCAAATAACAAGGCGCGTTGACAACGGATAAGTGGCGACCCTCATTTGGAAGGGGGAAAAAAAGCAGGCTTCAGGTGCAGGGGATGCCGTTGTCCAGCCACTCGGAGCAGCCCCAAACCCTTGAGTTGCTGAGGCTCCGACCAGACCCAGACCCACTTTCACGAGTGCTCGTGCTCCGCCCTGGGAAATCCGTGCTCTCTTCCTCTCTCTCTCTCTTGCGCTGTCCCTCCCGAGAGATGGCGAAAGCCTTCTTTCAGGGCGAGTCGAGTTAAAAAAAAAATAAAAAAAAAATCATCTATTTTCTGCTGTGGGTTACATGGCCGATGGCTGGGAGAGGACGAGGAAGGATCACTGCAAGCTGCAAAAGAGATTGTACCTAGGGAGCAGGGTATCATCCGAACGTGCAGGTAGGTGTCCTGTTGACCCTTTTGCCTGTCTCACTGCATCCTCATATTGGAAGATGACGGTCAATGTCCGGAATGGAAAGACATTCCTGTGCAGGATCCATTCCGTGATTGTGAGGCTGAAATGACGGAGGTCCTATGGACTGGTTTATACCGCAGTAGGCACACAAAGGCTCTGGCGACAGGCAGCCCATTGAGGTAAATTTACTCTCGCCCATTCTGGGGCCTGCCTGCGTTGAATGCTGTATAATACGTGAAAAGAGTTGCCGTCCTTGCCGTGTGCCCCGGCCGGTGGGTTCCGCGCAGAACGAGCTTAGCGCAGTCGTCTTGGGAGGCCGATCACGCCGAAGCGACCCATCATCAAGTAGGAAGCCCCACGCGTCTCTCGGCTGCCCTCTCTGATTGACGGAAGCCCATCACTCTCAAGGTCGGAACGGCGGTTGAGAACGGCCCTTTTGTGGTTCCCCCATCCCATCTCTGAGAGCGATGCAGACTGACTGACAGGCAGGACGAATTGCGGGCAGTCCGTAGCGGCCACAGTGAACGCTTCCTTTGGGCGGGCAGAACGCCCTGCCTTCTCTTGCGACAAGGGGGGGGGGGGAGAGGAAGAGGGAGAGGGAGAGGGAGAGAAGAAGACTTGCTGGTGGCTCATCTTATGGCTGTAGTTGTTCTGTTGTGAAATCTTCATAAGCACGATCATAAATAAAGGAAGAAGATGACCTCGGCTGCAGCGGAAAGGAATGGTGAACCACCCGGCATTGCGGTGTTTGCTATGGTACTATAATAGCATAATATGGAAATACCGTCGGTGAATCGTCGTGGAGCGCATCACCGCCTCTTCCCACATCCCCTTATTTTGGGCCGATGCAAAAGCCGGCATTCTCTCTACCCAGCATCCTCCTCCACCTGCTCTGGCAAGTTGACAGTCCTGTAGCGGCCCTACATTGTGGAGAATAGGGGTCGTCACAGGCACGCAAACACAGAGTAGAATGAATATTGCTTTAGAGAGGCAAGAGAAAGGCAAACTCACCCGTCGGTCAAGGACCCTTTTTCCCTTCCAGTGGACCTTCCGGGGATACTCCGGTCCGCCCGCCCGCCTCCCAGGCTCCTCTTCCGTACGGCCGCTGGGTTTCATTCTCTGCATGCGAGATCTGTAAGGCTGGCTGGACCTGCCCACCGAAGCCGCACCCAGTCGTTGGGGCTTCTCTTGGGGGAGGAAACATACGTTCGCGATTGGCGGGTATTGCCGTTTCTGGCATTGACGGCTCTTTCGCAGCCGACCCAGGAACTACTTACTAGTACGCTGGCTCTCTCGAGTTGCAAAGCTTGTCCTGGGATAGCCGAGGGCAACCACGGAAGAAAGAAAGAAAAAAAGGAAGAAAAAGGGGAGGCACGTATTGGCATGTGGTAGCCATGTATGATGTTGAGATTCGGGTAGGGCGGAGGGGCTTTGGGGATCCTGCCTGATGCCTGACATTAGCACAGCAGCAGCTCATGGCTCGTTGAACAACAGCTTCACGAGGCGGCAAAGATGGCCCTTGAGATCGTGTGGTATTCTCCCCCCCCCCCTTTCCCTTTTCAGGCCAGATTTTCTCTTGGTGGCCACCACCCGGTGATGCCGATGTCGACGTCGACGAGTCGGGTGGCCGAAGCAGGGCGCGATAAAAGCTGGCTCGGCGTGAAATCTTTTTGCTGCCGTAATGCATAGCGTGCATAGCTAGCACCACACCGGTTGGAAAATCTCGACACGGCGTGCACACCCGAGAGCGAGCCATTGACGAGGAAGGGGTGTGGATTAACTGGAGAAGCTTCGACGCTACTGTGCAAGAAGAAGGGGAAAAAACGATCATCGCAGGGAGTTTCGAAACACCGTGAAAATCCCCCAGACAGCCGCAGGCGGTGGTGGTGGCAATAATGTCTTGGCTGACTTAATCGCCGTCGGGTGTGGGTGTGTGGGAAGGGAGGGAGGGATGATGAGTACCTGCCTGCTTGCCTGCCATAGTACGTGCATGTGTGCTGTGTGGCCACAGCTGCAGGAGAGAGGCGCCGGGGGCTCTTTCCAATCAGGGCCAGCTGTGTGTATTGTGTGTGTGGAGGATATGACGTAGTGAGCGTTTTTGAGATTACTATGGCGGGGCGCCACGGCACTCGATTTGCTTGGAGCGTGGGATCAGAGTTTTTGTTGTGCTGATTTGCCCGCCCGCCTGGTTTTTATTCTATTTGGTGATAACCGGTGCGTGACCCTGCTGCCGCCCTGTCGCAGTGAGAAAGAGTAGAGACAAGAGAATGTTCGAATGAAATGGCTCCCTAGGGCGAGCTGGCGGGGCCGGCCTGTGGGTCTGTCATTTTTTCGTGGTCGTCTTTCATTTTTCTGTCAAGTCAGAAGCAGCCCGAGCCGCAGACGGCCTGGCAAAAGGGCACACGGGGCATTCTTGGGCACTGTTCAAGTCTGTCTTAAGCTACCCGACCGCCGTCTCCTAGCAAGTGCGCCTTCTCGAAGCTGAGGATCAGCCAGGCCAGGGCAGGTCGGCTTGCCTCTTAGGACCAAGACGTCGTGCGGGTTCGCTTAGCGTGCTCGTAGCCCAACATCCCCACAACCACAATCGCCGTTCGCCCTGGGGCAACACTGCAGCGAGGTGGGTTCTGAGTGGGATGAAGATGGATTCTGGGGTCCTCTTCCCCTTTCCAACCCCACGACTGTCTGCTGGTGACCCAGATGCAGGAGAGAAGGGGGGGGGGGGGGTTGTGCGATGCAGCTCACCTCCAGTAGTGAGTGGGAAGGGCGGCAAAAGACACAGTGCGGTGCGGCTCACGATATATAGATGTGTGTGTGTGTGTATGGAAGAATGACGGAATATTCTCTCCCCTTGTCGCTCCCGATCTCCAAGGAATGTTGGAGTGGATGCCGATGGGGGGAGGATGATCGTATACACACAGTATGTACGGCAGTATGGTAGATAGCGGCGCGCGGAGTCATCACTGTTTGTGTCATGGCACGTTCACGTGTCGAACCAGTCGGCGTGTTCGTCGAGAATGGCCAAAGAAGAAAAAGAACTTTGGTCGTCGTCGCCCACTTCAATTAGGAAATAATTCGGCAAGGGCACGAGGAAATAATACTAAGTAATGCAAAAAAAAAAAAAAAAAAAAAAAAAAAAAAAAAAAAAAAAAAACAACGCCAAACAGCGGCAGGTGGGGAGACAGACGATTCTGACATCGTTGGCTGTTGTCTTTTGTTT